>CANXME010001874.1:310000-477500 GCA_948144175.1 Closterium sp. NIES-65 | reverse complement strand
TCCGGGCGACAGGTGACAGCTGCGAAGAGAAGGCAGCCCAGTTTTCTTTGGTAGTCTCGTATTTCGGCAGCTTTGAGTGGAGCGGAATTTCCCTTGTCGTTTCCTGCCGTGTAGCGGTATGGTGTGGCGATGGCGGTAGGTGTGAGTGAAAAACGTTTGGCGATGGTGTCGGCGTATTTCTCGGCGCTTAGGTAGATCGCATTTTCTTCTTCGCGGATGTTGAGCCCGAGGTATTGGGTCACGGTAGAAGAGACCGTGAGCGTGAGGTCTTTCTGCAGCGCCCCTTCGAACCAGGTGGTGACGTCGTCAGTGGAGCCGATGTAGAGCAAATCGTCGACATAGACGATCAGTAGGATGTAGTCTGCGCCTTTGGTGAGGCGGTACATTCCTTGGTCGTGAGGCAGTTGGCGGAATCCGATGCGAGTGAGTCGGGTGTGTAGGTGCTGTTGCCACAGTCGCGGGGCTTGTTTGATTCCGTAGAGTGATTTCAGTAGTTGGCAGATATGATTAGGATTTCCGTGAGTGCCGTGTGGGAGTTCGACGAAGATTTCGGCGTCGACGGGTGCGTAGAGGAATGCGTTGGCAACATCGATTTGTCGCAGCTTCTTCTTCTTCATGGCGGCGACGGCGAGAAGGATTCGGAGAGAGGTATGTTGACTGACTGGGGCGAATGTTTCGGTGAAGTCTCGTCCTTGCTCCTGGTCGAATCCACGCACGACCCAGCGTGCTTTGAACTTCTCGATTGTGCCGTCAGCTTTCGTCTTGATGCGGAAGACCCATTTCCCGGTGAGAATGGTCTTGTTCCGTGCCACGCTTGCGGGAACGACCTTCCAGGTGTTGCGTTCCTCTAATGCTCTTAATTCCCTGTCCATGGCTTCACGCCATTTCTCCCTGTGTTTCCCCCCCATAGCCTGCTGAACCGTCGCAGGCTCTTTAGGAAGCGTGCTGCCTGTGTTCCCGTGGACTGCGGTGACGAGACCAAGGATTTGCAGCCCAGTGTGTGAGTATCGGGGGAGTGTTGTATCCTCGGGATAAGCTGCTTCGTCTCCTGCTTCTGGATCGGGTATGAAATTTGGCCCTATCCTTTCTGCTTCATTTGTGTTGACTGTCGCAGGTGTTGCCTAACCGTTGTCGGCGAAGTGATAGAAGACTTCGGCGTTGTTACTGTCGCGAGGATTTTCTTCGTCCATGGGCACGTCGACGGAGCAGTACGGGAGAGGTCCGGCTTCTTCCGATGCGATGTCGACGTTCTGTTCATCCCAGTCTGCTTCGTCCGCTGCTGAGGCGAAGGCTCGGTCACCACGAAAGCCACCTGTGAGGTCCCGATTCTCGTGCAAGTTGGCGAGGTACGTCTGAAGGGTGAGTCGCTCGTAGAAGATCACATCACGTGCTGCTACTGTTTCCTTTGTGTGGACGTCGAAGATTTTCCACGCGTTGTAATGTTTCTCGATGCCGAGGTATAGTCACCACTGTGCCCGTTGTGAAAATCTTCCCGCTCATGCTTCTGGGGGTCTGTACTGTACCATGCATCCGAAAACGCGTAACATTCTTGTGCTGCCCAGCTTCCCTGTCCACAGCAGATGTGGTGAGGCGTTGTTCGGGAGTGACGACGACGACAACAAGTTGTGCAGCATGACAGCATGGTCCATTGCTGCAGGCCACTGGTGGTTGGGTAGCCGCATGCCACGTAGCAGTTTGCGCATGCTGTTCTGCAAAGTCCTGTTCATTCTTTCTGCTACACCTTGCTGCTGATGTGCGTAAGGAAGGGAGAGGAGTTGCTTGATCCCTCTTTCCGCCAGGTACTGCTTGAAGCGCTGAGAGGTGTACTCTCCTCCTCCGTCTGACTGGAAGCTTTTCAGTTGTGCTCCTGATTCCCTCTCTGCTACCGGTAGCCAAGCGGCGAATGCTGCGAGTGCCATGTCGCGGCTGGGTAGGTTGCGATGCCAGACGTATCGAGTGGCGGCGTCGATGAAGGTGATCGTGTAATTGTAGGTAACTTGTCCTGGTTTTCGATTGTAGAGGATGTCGCTGTAAACTTTCTCGAGTGGTGCGTATGCAGGTGCGCTCGGGTTGTGGTGAGAGGAAAACGGTCGATGGGGTAAGTCGGCTTCGGGGCAGATGAGGCAAGTCCCTCGTGCACGTTGAAGTTCTCTGCCGTCGAGTAGTAGTAGCGAATCCTTGTCTAGAACTCCAGCTCGTATTGTGTTGTTTAGCACCGTGTTGCTTGGATGTCCTGTGCGTGCGTGCCAGATGTCTTCAGGAGCGCGATGTTCGGGTGAGCGTTGATACGCGTCAGAGTTGGAGTAGAAGTTGGCGACGATGTTTGCGCTTCGGTGGACTTCTCGTTGAGTCGGGTTCAGCTGTTGTGCGGGTGTTGGTGGTGTTTCGATGACTGGTGTCGTTGGTCCTGCTGCTTCCGATGATGGTTCTGCTGCTGCCGATGTTGTCTCTCCTGCTGCCAATGTTGTCTCTGCTGCTATCGATGTTGTCTTTGCTGCTGTCGATGTTGTCTCTGCTGCTGTCGTTTGTTGAATCGCTGCTAATGCTCGTGTTCGTTCTGCTTCAGGGATGGTGTGCGAGTACCAGAAACCTCCTGGGCTGAAGTCGGGATCGAGATCCGGAGGATGAGTCCAGTCGGTGAAGTTGACGATGGCGTCGCTGTCTGCAGTGCCCAGGTCGGGGACGAAATCGAGGACGAAGACGTTATTCTTCAACACTGCTTTTCCGATGTAGAGGCCGCCCTTCCCGTGGTATAACTTAAACTCCTGGGTGGTGCTGTCGGCTTCCAAGTGGATGCCTTTCGCCATCAACTGGCTGACGCTCAGTAAGTTGTAGCCTAGTCCCTCCGCGATAAGTACCTTTGACATGTGTAATATGACACTTGTTTCTCGTGACTGAAGCTGTACCGCTCCTTGTCGTCGTGTGCGCAGGTTCTGATTGTTGGCGACCGTGATGACTACTTCTCGCTGGAGTCGATGTTCGCGTTGAACGAAGCGCCCGGAGGAGCACATGTGTTGTCCGCAGCAACTATCCAAGAACCAAGTGTCTTGGCCAGATGGTTCGCTTTGAGCGATGGCGGCGTACGTCGGATTCGGCTGGAGTGATTCGCGGCGAGGCGTCCTGTTGTCGAGCTCTTCTTCCGGTGAGTATTGGGGTGGTGACTTGGTTGTGCACGAATTGGTTATCTTCACCATGCAATTGACGATGCTTCTTGTTCCTTGTGCAGGTTGTCCAGTTGAAGTCGTTGAAGCTTGGATTGTGGTCGTCGGACTTGCTTGCGTTGAAGCAAGTTGGGAGCTTGAGGGCCGGAGTTGTCGCTGTGGTGTTGTCTGACGAGACGGGCAGTGCGTGCGAGGATGGCCCGAAGTCTTGCAGATGTGGCAGAACGGAGGTACTGTCTTTACTTGTTGTTGACGGTTGTTGTTGCCGTTGTATCGTCGCTGAGTGTGAAACGCAAACTCTGGTGCTAATGCTTTCTTCTTGTGTCTTCTTCTTGTAGGTCCATGTCTTGCTGCTCAGCATGAATTTCGGCGCAGAGTGCCGTTTCGGAAATCCTCCCGTGTGCTCGTAATATGGCGCGAGTGGAGCGCCAGTGGGGGCCGAGACCGCCGATGACCACCGTGACAAAGGCGTCTTCTGAAATCGACCCGCCGCATCGAAGAAGCTTGTCGCGCAGTTCGCGACAGCGGCTGATATAAGCCATGCCTTTCTCGCCTGGTTTCATTTCAATCGTTGTCAGCTGCGCCATTAACCTGCTTTGATTTACGCTGTCTGTTGCTTGATACAGGTTCTTCAGGTGGTTGTACGCGAGCTCCGCGGAGTTGCCGTAGCCTCGGTAAGTCCTGATGTTCTGCTGCTGGGTCGGGGTGATGTTCCTCAGCAGTATCGTGTACGCCATCATCGATTGATAAGTATATTGCTGCTTCTCATATTGCGTCCCGTTCGTTGGATATGGCAGGGACCCGTCGAAGAAGCCGAGAATCTGTGCTCCTTCCATCATCAGTTCGAACTCGAACGACCAGGTGAAGAAATCTTTGCCGTCGAAAGGTTTTGTCGTTTGTAGTTTTAAGACATGCGCGAATCGCGATTGAACTTGTAACGCATCCAATGCCCTTTCTTGTCCTGGTGCAGGTTGCGGTTGCGGCATGAAGCTGACGGAGCCACGCTGGGGCTCGTATGACGCAAAGGTAGGCTGTTGTTGTTGTTGTTGAATCCTGCGTGCGTAGGATGAGCCATCGAGACTCATAGGCGTCACGTTGTTGTTGTTGTTGCTGTTGTTTGATTGCGCAGGTGCTCCTTGCTGGTGCTGCTCGTAGAAGGACATGAAGGAGAAGAACTTTTCCATCATGCTTGGGCCGAAACCTGCGGGCGTTTCCGTAGACCCAGCTGCTGGTCTCGTGGTAGTCCCTTCCTCTGTCTGTAGACCAGAGACAGGAGGTGGAGTAGGAGTAGTGCCTGGAGAGCCGTTGGAGGAGCTCCTCTCCTTCCTTGCAGACATGTCTTCTTGTATTGAGTGTTAAAAGGAAAACAACTTTAAAACTCTAACTGCTCTGATACCATGTTGGGCTGAAGTGCCCTAGGATCTTTGTAGAGTTTTAAGTCTGAGTAGAATTGTAGTAGCGGAAGCGTTTGAATGAAAGTACTTGAACCACCTTGCGCTAGTATGTGAGGGCAAAGTAAGTTAATTAAACAAGCAAATACAGAGGTTTTTATAAGAGTACAAGGAATACGAATAGATAAGTTAAAACCGTTTTACTGTTGCGATTCGATACAGTGCGACTCGGGCAACTGCTCAATGTCGAGTCAGTTGTGTGTCCTTGCTGTCGCGCTGTATTTGTCAAGTCAAAGGTCGCTGACCTTTGACCTTCTCGTAACCTCCAGGCGGTTACCCTAACCTCCGAGGGTTGACTCGCGATGCTTCGATTCGGATTGCTTCGCTAGTGTCCTGAGTTTCGACACGACAGAGGCGCTTAAGACTTATTATTCCCAACAATTTTAATCTGGCTATATTTGAGATTGATTTTCTCCTTTATAGCCATGGTCACATCCTCTTTATTAGTTGATCGGCGGACTTCCGTTTCCACTCCTGTACGCCTTGCGATCTCAACCTTGGGATTGGTCGAAGCTGCCCGCTCCAAATCTGCCGCCAATGAATTTCCTCAAGCGAGCACGGTTCACGCGCAACAAGCCAGCCTCGCAATTGCGAACGTTCAGTATGACGTCGTAACCCATTTTCGCTTGATGATTTGCGATATCTTGCAGTGTGGCGAGAAGTTGACTGACATGTCTCTTATCGCTAAAGGCCCCCCCAACATTCGTGAGGCGGTCCCATTTCGGTTCTTGAGGATGGTGGCGGGCTTTCGGTTCCCCCCAAATTTACTCACGTCCGCTCATGACTCGTTCATCCGTGTTTGACGGTCCATTTGGCGTGGCGACCTGTCAAGGCAACGCGGGCTTGTACTTGGGGGGGACATGTCCACGGGGACTTGATCCGCGGTCCGGCGGCAGCCAAACTGCATGCACAATCTCCAAATCTCTCCACCCCATCTACAGCTCCCTCGCACTCACCTCCTCTTGGTGTCGCGTCGCGTCGCATGTCCCTCCATTGCAATTGACTTTCAACGTGCGCCCATTTCGGCCCCCTCTGCTTCTCGTTCTGTGGGCTTCTCGTTCAACTTACCAAC
Organism: Closterium sp. NIES-65; assembly: GCA_948144175.1. Taxonomy (NCBI): domain Eukaryota; kingdom Viridiplantae; phylum Streptophyta; class Zygnematophyceae; order Desmidiales; family Closteriaceae; genus Closterium; species Closterium sp. NIES-65. The sequence continues at coordinate 471,816 of CANXME010001874.1, read as the reverse complement.
CCAAGGCTCCGCTTCGACAGGACATCATCAGCAGTAGACCTTACGAAACCACATCCAGTCATTGTCATCGCCCTTTACACGCATGCTCTCTCGCACTTCTCCATTCGGACGTTGTCCAAGAACATCATTCTAGCTGCAAGTTCCTAGAGAAGGCTGGTCAACATCGAATACGCAAATCAACGGGGAGAGATTAAGTCAGAAACGTGTCCCACATCATCTGCCTGTTTCTCGCTCCCGTCGAAGCAGTCAGAGCAAGTGATATCATTACAGCTAGTGTGATCTGCTATTGTTTTTGCCTCTCTTCCTCCCGCCTGTCTTAGGGCCTGCCGTAGCCCAGACATGGCTATCCGTCAAGCTCACGCGGAAGAGGATGACAGTACAGACCTGTTCGAGCTTGATTTGTCTCAAGTGGAATTAAAGAAAGACGCGAAACGCGAGAAACCAGCGACCTCTAGCTCCACTAGCCGACTTTTCGCCCCGACGAAATCCTCCCTCGCGAAGACCCTCGCGAAAGGGCGAAGCGGCAGCGATGTTACCAACGGGCATGAAAAGCCACGGTCAGCATCCGAGAGAATGACTTTGGAGAGACGTCCCGCAGCCAACCACTCCAAGTTCTCTTCCCCCTCCCCTTCCGCCTGCGCCTCCCCGCACGCTTCCCCACCCGCATCCCCCCGTGCTGCAACCGGCCGGCGCCGCTCCGACGTCTCGGAGAATCTCGCGCTTCGCTTAAGCCGGCAGCAGGACGGCAGAGGAACTCCTGTTAGCTCCCCGCCAGTCTCGCCGCGATGGTCGGTGATTAGCTCCGAGCCGCGGTCGCCTCGATCTCCGCGCTTAGCGGTTACCGGAGCGAAGAGACAGCCTCTCGTCCAGAACGCGACTACCCACCGTGGCCCTTCTTCCCTGAGCAAGTCTGGCGCTGGCGTGAGCGGCGGCGGAGGTGGTGGCGGTAGGGTGAAGGTTGCAGAGGCGGTTGATTCGAGCACTAGTAATGCTCGTCACCGTGGCGAACACACGCGCGAGCATGCGACGCGGGGGGACGCGAAGGGCGGACGCGGCGGAGTGGGCGCGCGGAACTCGTGTGGCGCTGCTGTCGGAGGGAGCGTTGGTGCCGCTTGCGGAAATTCTGGGGGCGGGGGTGGTCCGCGCTCGCCGCGGCAAGACAGCGGCCGACAGGAGAATCGATTCAAGAGCCGTGATGCGGATGACGCGGAGAGGGAGCGGCGAGCGAAGAAGGCAGAGAGACCCGTGGGTGGTTTTGGTGCTGGTCGTGCGGATTCGGATGCGAGATTATTGTCCAAGGTGAGCAGGACGAGGTTCAGGTCTCAAGCTATGAGTGTCATGTTTATTTGCTGGGTTCACTGATGACTGATTACGAGTATAATTTATGTTCCCTGCCCGTCACTCCTTCCACCAACGTACTTCATCGTGTTTTAATTTCCGCGTTGCCATTCCTACCCTCAGCCTGCTCTAGCCTCCTCTGGTGAGCGACCTCTGCCGACGCATCATGGCGATGAATTTGAGTCAGACGCGGGCCATCATACGCCGGCGAAGGACATGTCGCAGCTGTCGCACATGGTCGTGCGACGAGAGGAGGGCAGCCCGGTTTCGGTGCTGGATGTGGGCATGCGACGAAGCGACGAGAGCGATTCCGAAGGCAACAGTGGCGAGTTATTCGCTGGTGAGTTACGACTGCTCTTGCATAACGAACTGACTTAGTTTTCTGTTCAGAAAATCATGTTGCGTTCTTCCAACATTCATATCGTGATTCCCAATTTACTCTCTTCCCTCTGCTCAGCACACATCCGACGAGTCGTCGCCTCACCATTTCCTCTTTCTTCTCTTCGCTTCCCCTTTTCAATCAGATCGTTCCGTCAACTCCGTCTCAGAGTGCTACCCAGACGCGACCGCCGCATTGCGGCGACCATCGCAAGCGTCGCTCGCGTCGCCCAGCCAACATGGCGACGTCGCCGTGGACCTCCTCCGCCTGTCGCCGCAGGACATCGTCGGTGACGTGGCAGGCATGGAGCAGGACCTCGAGTACGTGCGACACGTGCTCCTCATCTCCGGTTTTGGCGGGTCGTCAGTGCCGCCAATCTTCTCGCGCAATCTCCCGATAAACCCGGTGGTTTTCGAGCAACTGGAGTTTGAGATCACGGGACAGCTGTCCCAGCACTTTCCGTCCTCGTTATCCGCGTCCTCGTTATCCAGTACAAGCCCTTCGTTAATAGGCCTAACAAGCCCAGTTGCTTCTTCCACTGTCGGAGCAGCAACAGGCGCGTCTGCTGGTGCAGTTGGCGCGGGGGTTTCGCGCCCGCCGTCTCCGTCGCTCTTTCCGCTCCCCAGCTTCGCCGTCGGCGCGCAGAACACGTCGGAGGAGCGCCGCCAGCGCATGCTGTTATTTGATGCGGTCAACGAGGCGCTAGGCCGCACTCTCGCGCCGTATCTTGAGGAGCTGCAAGTGCAAGATGCGATTAATCGCTGCTCGGGTCGGCCGTCGCAGCTATTCGCAGATACTACTAATACTAGCTATGGCCTCTGGGAATTGGATAACGGCGCGTCTTTTTTCGCGTCGTGCTGTTCCGCCTCGCGCAAGCCCGCGCTTCTCCGCCCGCGCCCAATCGGCCGCCAGCTGCTGCAGCGCGTATGGGCGGAGGTGCACAGCTGGCCGGTTGCCCCGTCGGATGACGTGTACGACATTCTGGATGACGCGGCAAGGAGGGACATGGTCCGCGGAACGGAGCGCTGGACCGCGGAGGAAGTGGCAGCTGCGGAGGTTCCGCAGGTGGTGTTTGCGCTGGAATGCGCGGTGTTAGAGCGCGCGCTAGAGGAGATTTGCCGCGAGTTTGCGGAAGTGGAGGAGGAGCGCGCGCTGTCGCGGCAGCGGAGGCTCAGCGCGAATGGCGCTGCGGAGGGGGTGTGCGCGGGGAAAGCTCCTGGGGGAGGGCTGCGGAAAGGGGGGAGCGGAACCGAGAGAAGGTGGCTGCCGCGACGGTTGAATTTCTGATTGTAATGGGTACAATCAGACTGGTACAAGAAACCGTCCGTTCGTGTGAATAGCACTTACGAACTGGAGAACCGTTTTCATTGATTTAGCTAGAAGGTGGGTGGTTGTAGAGATTGGTGATGCAGGTTGGGAAGTGGATAAGCCCAAACCCAATTGACAAAATAAAGAAAGCTGTAGTTTGTTACCAGCCTGATTGTATTTTAGGGGTCATAAATGATTGATTCTATGGCCTTATGATGAAAAAATTGACACCACACCAGGGATCTTTGGTAAGTTAGGGGCATTACCTTGTTTTCACTATTATGCATTCTTGTTTTAAACCAATATTACTCGAAGGTTTCACTGCAGATAGTATTTATTTCCAGCTATGTTTTGCTGCCATTTGATTGGATGTCATGTCGAAATCCATTCGATAGAATATTCGCGGCAGCGGTTCCTCCATGTCGCTGGCTCTAGATTTATATATAATACCGTGCGTGCCCAGTCAAGAGCAATTCCCGTAATCCACCCACGTCTGCCAACCAACCCCTGACATTCCTCCCATGATGTCCAGCGTGGCAGTTGTTGCAATTCCATTGCGAATCGCGATTACAGCTGCTGAGGTGTTCTTGACGGATCCATGGTTTCTTGACAGCCAAGAAAGTTGAAGGGGTGGTCAAGTTCCTCGACAATCTCGAAGCAGCGTGTCACTGCACTGCAGTGCACCCGTTGAGAATACAGTACACCACGTCAAGGAAAAAGTCATCGCTCTTAGTGTCAAAATGAGGAATGGATGGTGCCATTGATGTTGGTTGGGGTACATATAACAAACCCTAACTTCTGTACCCCCTAAGACAAACCTCACTATAGGCTACAACATTTGACACACCCCCATAGCCTAAGTGAGGGGTGTCTAGCAAAATCAAAAAGAGTACGGTCACAAGACCAGTCCAAAAGAAAACAAAGCTCAGGGTGGATCACAACGTCACCACACACTCTGAGCACAAGCAACAGTGGCCACAAGGCCAGTCCAAGAGATCACAAGTATATATAGCAAGAGTACAGACGAAGCAGCCAATAAACTCAAGCCTACACATGACTAGAACCTGTGTCAACAAGGCCTAACTGCACACAACACCTCTGGTGGTCACGAGGCGGAAGCGCCTTGGTGAAGATGTCTGCAGTGTTGGCCTCGGACTCCACAAACTCGAAGCGAGCCTGTCCACGCCTCTGCAACTCTCGCAGAAGAAAGTACCTGACGTGAATGTGCTTCACTCTGCTCTCCAGTCGCGGCTCACGACAGAGGAGGATCGACGCCTTGTTGTCAGTGAACAAGGTCGGTGCAGAGCTCGGCCGCTCACCAAGGTCGGCGAGCAAGAAGGTCAACCACCGCAACTCCTGTGCCGCCATGGCACCAGCGTAAATCTCAGCCTCAGCTGTAGAGGTCGAGACAGAAGAGGAGCGCGTGGAACGCCAGGAAACAGCTCCAGAACCCAGAATGAAACAGTACCCCTGAGTAGACCTGTGAGTCTCAGCGTCGTCAGCGTAAGAGGAGTCACAGTGACCAGTGAGTACGACAGACTGCTGCCCTCCAAGAACTAGCCCCACGCCTGATGTAGTCGCTAGGTACTTCGCCACCCTCACAGCTGCCGTCCAGTGAACAGGACGGTGTCTCCCTGGCGCAACAAAGCGCGCAAGGATGCTGAGAGGGAAGGCGAGGTCCGGGCGAGTACAAGTCATCAGGTACATGAGGCAACCCACAAGCTCTGCGTAGGGACCACTAGGCTCAAACGGCTCGTCAGGAAAGGGACCAGTGAGTCTGTGGTCAACAGCGAGAGGTGTGCGCTGTACGGTGGAGTGCTGAAGCCCGAACCGCTGAAGGACCTGCTGCACCATGTGTGACTGTGAGAGTGTAATGGTGCGAGCGGCTCTGTCCCTGGTGATCTGCAGGCCAAGGTAGTGGCGCAGCTCACCAAGATCAGTGCACGTGTGTCTCTTCTGCAGTTCGGACTTCACGTCTGCCAAAGCAACCCTGTCCGGAGTGGCGAAAACGAGGTCGTCGACGTAGACCAGAACAAAGAACGGTGTGGAGCCACGACGAACGAACAGCGACGGGTCGGCAGAAGACGGCTGGAACCCAAGGTCAGAGAGGGTAGAACGCAGAGTGTCGTGCCACTCACGAGGGGCCTGGCGAAGACCGTAAACAGGTCGCCTCAGCCTCCACTGGGTCCCAGGAGGGAAAGTGCCAGTGAAGGCCGAGGGACGACGCAACCAGACCTCCTCGTGTAGGCTGCCCTGAAGGAAAGCAGTGGAGAAGTCGAGAGAGTGTAACTCGTAGTCTCTCTGTGCTGCTACGTGTAGTAACACCTGAAGAGTGGTCATCTTCGGGGTAGGTGCGAAGGTCTGAAAGAAGTCAACTCCCTCGCGCTGACTGAAACCTCTAGCCACGTAGCGCGCCTTGAAGACCGGGGGAGATCCCGGTGGCCGCTTCACCCTGTAGATCCACATGCCGTCGACTACGTTCGCCCCAAGGGGGGGAACCTCATCGACGTAGGTGCCTGTGGATCTGTAGGAGGCCATCTCTGCGTCCATGGCAGCTCTCCACTGAGAGGCCCAAGACCCTGACACTGCCTCAGCGTAAGTGCGAGGAGTCGGAATGTCAAGGGCGTCGGGGTCACCCTCAGGGGCGAGGAGCATGGCACAGAGATGAGGGGAAGCGGCCGCCAGGAACTCTAGCTCAAACTGCCTGTCCTCTAGGGCGTCACAGCCAAGGGCAGACACACCCCCGACGACAAGAGGACTGGTAGGAGGAGCAGTCACAAGCGTGGTGGCGTAGTCAAGGCGGCGGGTAGAGGCAAAGTCAGTAACCGCGACAGTAAGAGCGGACACAGAGGACACAGAGACACGAGGGTGAGTAACAAGAGAGGCGAGAACACGAGAGAGAACAGGACGGTACATGCGGTAGTAGTCAGTGACAGGAGTAGGGAGCGACACAGTGAGGGCCGACTCAGGAGGAGACGGAAGCACAGATTGAGACGGACGAGGTGGACTAGAAAGAAGGAAGGCAGTACGAAGGTCAGTGAAGGGAACAGGAGACGAGGGACGAGCACGAGGGGAGCGACGAGTAGCCCAAGAACGAGACGGAGGAGAAGAGGACAAGGGCGGAGAACTGGGGAAAACAGCGGGGGAGGAGTCAGGAGGAGGAAACGTGGGACCGTAGACAGGAGGAGAGGCGGAGGAGGGAGGAGAAGGGGAGGGGAGACCAAGGATCCGAAGACCCGAGACAGGAGGAGGAAGTGGCTGCTGCTGCTGCGGCTGCGACTGCTGCTGCTGTGGACGCAGCTGCTGCTGGGACTGCTGCTCCTGCGGGTCTAGCTGCTGCTGCTGCTCCTCCAGCCGCTGTAACTCCCTCTCCTCTCTCTCCAACGCCAGCTGCTCGTCACGGGCACGGCGAACACGAGCCTGGTGCCTAGTCGGGTAGGGGTGGGGGGGTGGAGTAGTGTCCGAAGCAGCGGCAGCTCCAGAGTCCACCCCAGAAGAACTAGGCGCACCACCCCCAGAGGCAGCCCTAACACCAGCTCCAGACCCAGGCTCACCTGAACCCGAAGGAGGCGCACCCTCACCCCCAGACGCAGCACCCCCAGTGGCCGCGCGACCAGCACCAGCTCCCGGACGACAAGAGTCCTCTGCACCCACCGGGACAGCTCCAACTCCAGAACCAGAAACTCCAGCTCCAACTCCAGCTCCAACTCCAGCACCCCCAGAACCAGAAACTCCAGTGCCAACTCCAGCACCAACTCCAGCTCCAACTCCAGCACCCCCAGAACCAGAAACCGGTACAGGAACAGGCGCAGCACCAACCTATCGAGAGCTAGCACCAACGGCACGCTGCGAGGAGGACTGTGGGGAGGGAGGCTGTACCGGAGGGGCTACCGAAGGAGGAGGGGTAGCCTGGGACACACCTGACGGGGCTGGACCAGGGGGGGGAGGCTGTACCGGGGGAGCAGGAGGGGGGGCTGCAGTCAGGAAGAGGGGGGGAGGAGGAACCGGGAGACCTCGACTGGGGTACCTGACGTAGTACGGAGTGGACTCCTCGAAACGGACGTCACGGGAGTCAAAGAACCGGTGAGAGGGAGGGTGGTAAAAGGTGAAGTCAGAGGAGTCCTCAGGAAAACCAAGGAAGACACAGGGGACGGCACGAGGCGAGAGCTTGTCCGCGGAGGTGTCGCGGACAAGAGCCAAGCACCCCCAGACGCGAAACCGCGACGCAACACCAGGGGACCCTATCCAAAGACTGGTTGGTGACACCTCTGGTCGAGAGACACGTGGCCAGAGGTTCAGCTGGTGCGCGGCGTACCTAACCGCGTAGGGCCACAGATTATGGGGGGCACAGGCGTGAGTCAGGGAGGTGCGGGCGATCTCCATGACCAGGCCTATGCGGCGCTCAGCAACCCCATTCTGCTGTGGGGACTCTGGAAGCGTCCAGGACTGACGAATGCCCTGCTCGCGACAGAATCCAGCGAGAATGCCGGAGCGAAACTCACCCCCACGGTCGGAGTGGAGACAGCTGACACGACGACCACGAGTGTCCTCGGTGGTGAGCAACCACCTGATCAGCGTAGAAGTCACCTCAGACTTCTTCGCCAGAGGGAACACTGTGGTGTAGCGGGAGAAGTCGTCAACGACCACCAGAAAGTAACGCTCACGCTCAGGGCCTAGACGAGGGGCGGGGCCCCAGACGTCCAAGTGAAGCGTCTCAAAAGGCTCAGTGGCCGGACGTAGGGAGGAGGAGTGAGGGGTGGCGCGCAGCCGACCCTCGACGCAGGGACCACACGGTGGCGCAAGTGAAGGCGGCAGCGACGGCAAGACACGTGGGAGGCCTAGGACAAGACGCTGACTGGACATAGCGCGCAGACGAGGAAGGGACGGGTGCCCCATCCGGTGGTGCCACAGAACGGTGGGGTGGGCAAGCGACCGGAAGGAGCACGACGCAGCGACTGGAACAGACGTAGGAACCAGACACGACACAGACACCTGGGGGGACGAAGCAACCTGGTGAGACGCGGGGACCCGAACGGGGGGGGGGACCGGGGGCAGTGGCAGTAGGGGGGGCTGCTGGTGCGGCCGCTGGTGCTGCTGCTGCTGCGGCGCACGCGGGCCAGTGTGAAGAGTGTAGAGACCCGAGCCCGGCTCAGCAGGGTTTAGGTAGCAAGAGGCTGGTAAGAGTCTCTGTCAACACACACCGCAGCCTCTCCAGAAGGCTCAAACCACACACCCACGTGCTGACTCACAAGGGGTCGCACGCCCACCAAGTTCCGGGAGAACGAGGGGACGTGAAACCCAGTGAGAGACCCGGAGGGAGCAGCAGGACACGGTAAAGTGGTAGTGTGACGTGCAGTGACTGGTCCCGTAGTGGGATCAGCCAACGCAACAGAAACAGGCGCAGGAAGTGGTGTAAGTGTCGTGCTGTCCCGGAAGAAGCAGTGGGAGGCTCCAGAGTCCAGCGTGAACGACAGCGAAGCGTCCTCTGAGGTAGTCGCTGGTCTAGAGTCTACACAAGAACCTACACTAGCAACAGGCAACTGAGCAAGACTAGCACCTAAGCTAACAACACCAGAGTAAACAGAGTCAGAAACACTAGAGTCAACAACAGCATACATAGCATGAGGAGCACTAATCAGATCAACTAACTGCTCAGCAGACATGCCCCACAGAGCGGAGCCGTAGCGCTGAACCAGAGGAAGCCAGTCAGGAGCAGGACCGCCAACCCCGTAGGCCAACCGGACCGTGTCAGTGAGCTGAGCAAAGCACTGACCACGGGGGTGAAAGCGGCCACAAGGGTGGCCCCGACGAGGACCTGTCAGAACCTGGTAGGGGCAGGGAGGGTAAGCAGTACCGCGCTGGGGCTGACGCAGCCCCGACCCCGGAGTCAGCTGCTGACGCTGCTGCTGCTGAGGCTGCTGGGAGGAAAGGGGCTGCTGCTGCTGCTGAAGGTGCTGTTGCCGCTAAGCCTGGTACCACGCCGCTGCTCCACCTAGCGGGGCCGGCAGTACAGGAGGCGACTGACGAGCTCGGGGGTCGCCGCCACCAGCAGGTGCAGTGGAGTCACCAGCCGCTGCACGAGGGGTCTCTCCAGACGCTGCACTCCCACCACCGCCAGTCGCAACAACACCCCCACTACCTCCGCTACCTCCGCCTCCACCTCCACCAGAACCACCTTTCTTGCCCCCCCTGCCGCGGGACCGCGACGCAGTCGTAACTGCAGCCGCAGTCGCGTCAGTAGCGGCAGTGGCAAGAGAGGTAGTGAAGGTGGGTAACTGCGGGACTGTGCACCCGTGGAAGAGTGGGGGGGACACAGTACCAGAGGCGGCAGCTACCGAACGAAGGTTGCTCTCGACGTCCCTGAGTGCAGACTCAAGGACCTCGATAGTCAGCTCACTAGGGTGCTTCAGCAGAAGCGCGTCACGAACGGAGGCAAGGCGGTCAGGGAGGCTAGTGGCGATGAAATACACAGTAATCGCCATGGGGGGAGGAAGCAGTGCAAGCTGTGCCTCAGTGCAAGCAGCGCGGTAACTAGCGTCGAGCGAGCGGAGGTGAGCGATCAAGTCAGCAGAGCGCTCAAACGAGGCGAGATCAGGAAACAGGAACGGGAGGAAAAGACGGCCAAGAGAGACAGTAGCGGGAGTAGAGTAGCGGGCCTTAATCGCAGTGAGGTACGCAGCACCGGTGCGAACCTGAGTAAAGTGGACCTCCTCGGACTCAAGGAGGAGGCTGCTGAGTGCGATGCAGGCCGCAGCGTCACGCGGCGTCCAAGCCGTCCGGTCAGCGCGCTGACGGGCAAAGCGAGCCGTAGTAGTGTCGTCAGGGGCAGGGCCTAAAGCTGTAGGCTCGGGGGGCTCGGGGAGGTCACCAGTAGCGTGCAACCAGAGGGTCTCGCCCCCCTGGACCTGACTCTCTAACAGACGGCGAGCGCGAAGAAGCCAGACGGAAAAGTCAAGGGGTCTACCGTCAGCGTCGAAACGAAGAACTCGCGGAGTCGCCATAGTGAGAACAAACGCAAACGAACAGGCGAGTAACAACCGGGAGGAAGAGGACTCAGTCGCAGCGGAAGAGCGGGCTAGGGCGACGGGCCAGGGCGTAGGGTAGGGCAACCGGCCAGGGCGTAGGGTAGGGCAACGGGCCAGGGCTTAGGGTAGGGCGACGGGCCAGGGCATAGGGAAGGGCGACGGGCCAGGGCGGAGGGAAGGGCGACGGGGCAGGGCTTAGGGTAGGGCGACGGGCCAGGGCTTAGAGTAGGGCGACGGGCTAGGGCGTAGGGCAGGGCGACGGGATGGGAGAAAGGGCGGGAGCGACGCGACGGGGCAGGGCGACGCGACGGGGCAGGGCGATGGGACGGGACAGGGCGACGGGACGGGGCAGGGCGACGCGACGGGGCAGGGCGACGCGACGGGACAGGGCGACGGGACGGGGGGGAACGGGCGGGCACGACGCGACGGGGGGGAACGGGCGGGCACGACGCGACGGGGGGAACGGGCGCGACGCGACGGGGGTGTTGGTGCAACCCTATGGTTTGCACTCGGCTTGTTGTCCGTGTGCGTGCATGTGTGTGTGTATGGAATGGTATGAGGGCATGGGATAATATATATTTCATGCTTATAATAGTGTGTGAATGTTGAGTCATGATGTCGAGTGTGTGTGTTGAGTCAATAGCGAGTTATCTCTAGACGCGTGTTACGCGGTCGTTTGTGTCTCGCGCGCGGTTTCTATTTTGTCGTGCGCGGTTTCTATTTTGTCCCGTGTCGAACGTTCGGTGTGTCGCAGGTGTGTGCAGCAGACCCATCAAGAACTCAAGGATGAGTTTGTGATGAAAAGCCCGAGCCTTGGTGTCAAGCCTCAGGTGATTTCAAAGCTCGCCAAAAGGGTACACCTCAAGATATTGAAGATAGTTACATTACTTTGTGTAGTGTAACATTTCACTTGGTGTAGGCCCTAGTGAAGGGTAGTTTCGAGACCCTTCGTGGTTGGGGACAGTGTGGCACTGTTCCACATCACTGTACCTCGGCTCTTGGGGTTTGTAGGAGCTGGGAGTCATTCCCAACTCGTAACTCTTCCTAACTCTTCCTATCTTGTGTTCTAAGACTATAGTGGCTGCCATAGTGCCGTTCGTTCAAACCAACGCTGTGTCGTCAATACTTGATCAAATCGTGCGATCTAAATTGCCTATTGTAGGCGACAATAAGACGCTCTAGATCCAAGTTGAATCAAGTCATTTGAAGCTGTGACCAGAACGCTATGAACGTTTGAAGCCGCTGTGCAGAAATCCGACTGTGCACTCTATCTTTCGTTTTAGGCACATTGGAGCCTACTGTGACTATAACAAGTGGTATCAGAGCCCCTTGGAGCAGTTTCGACAATGGCTGGACCTGAGGAAAGGGGTGGCAGAGGTTCTGGTGGCAGAGGAGAAGCCCAAGCTCAAGGCCAACCCCGTGACTCAGCCATGGCGCCCGTGCAACCAAGTGTTGGCCCATCTAGGGATGAGCCTAGAGTGTTTGGCCTTGACAAGTTCAATGGTGACAACTTTGCTGAGTGGTCCTTCAGAATGGAGAACATATTTGACCACTATGACCTGCTGGAGGTGATGGAAGGAACGGAGAAGCGTCCCGAGAACGACCCGGAGAAGAGCCCGTGGGTGCGGAAGAGCGCACAAGGCTACCTCCTACTTGGGCAAGCGTTGGGGAGCAGCCAAATCCGTCACATCAAGCCTTTCCAGCGTGAACCAGAGAAGGGACCAAAAGCATGGGCTGCTCTCAAGGGTGTACACGCTCCTGCAACAGCGGCGGTAGCTGTGGTGTTGGAACGGCAAATGGCGACGTTACGAATTGAAGAGGATGAAGCGGTTGAAGAAGGGGTGCAGAAATTCTTCGACTTGTTGACGCGGCTTGAGGGAGCTGATTTGAACTATAGTGAGCTCCAAAAGAAGACCAAGTTGCTGGCCCTACTCCCTGAGTCATGGTCCTCGCTCATCATCAACCTTAATCGTGACTTGCCCCGCCTCTCGCTTGAAGACGTGAAGCGAGCTATCCTTCAAGAGGATTTCCGCCGCCGTGAGTTGGCGAGTGCGGATGGCGCTGGGGCAGCGAGCATCGGCCGTGGATATGGTCGAGGAAGAGGCAGAGGACGAGGGGGAGGAAGGTTTGGTGGCAGCAACTTCGGCGGAGGCCGCGGGAGTGGCGGTTACGGCAGCGACGACAAGAGCTACGGACGCGGTCGCGGCCGATTCGACGGCGAGTGTCACTATTGCCACAAGAGCGGACACATGTGGCGCGACTGCTACAAACTCCCTGATGGTTGGACCCCTGCTCAAGGCCAAGAGGGTAGAGGAGCAGGAGGAGGGAGAGGACGAGGCCGTGGAGGCCGTGGCGGTCGCGGTGGCGGAGCTGCAAACATGAAGAACGGAGACAACGACAAGGACCCGAGCGACGATCGATACCCGGGTCTATTCTACTTCGTGTCGACGCAAGTACCGGCTGGTCCAGAGAAGGATGAAGGCTTTGAGGAGCCAGCAGCTGTGGGGAAGGTGACCCTACACCCCCTGGACTATTGGGTGATTGATAGTGGCGCTACCTATAGCATGACACCTCGCCCGGACTTGCTCACCGAACTCGAGCCGTCACCGGTGAAGCATGTCACATCGGCTTTGGGGCAGCGAGCAGAGGTGAAAGGCATGGGGAAGGCCATGTTCAAGGGTGCTGATGGGAAGATGGTGGGCCTCAAGAACGTGCTTTGGGTGCCCAGCCTTGCTGCAAACCTGATTTCCGTGCGGCGGTTGGCAAAGGCCGGCATGGACACTAACTCGAAGGGAGCCAAGACCTACACCGCAAGGCTTGGCGATCGAATTCTCTGGGACCTTCATGAGGACAGGGATGTCTACAACGAGATGTGGCAGATCCCAGTGGTCCCTATGCCTAAGGAGAGGCAAGTGGCAGCAAGCATCAGCACCAAGGATGGAGCGGTCGGTAGCGACGATGGCGCGAACGGTCGCGCTAAGGAGAATGAGCTCAAGAAGAGCAAACCTGGAGGGACCAGCAAGTTCAGTGAACCTAAGGAGAGTGGTGCAGCAGCCAAGGGGCAGCAAAAGGGTGAGGAGAACCCCGAGGCAGCAGCGGAGGAGGACTACGGAGAGAGTATGTGGGGCGCTATTGCGAGCGCGGCATTCTCCAATCCAAATTCGGCTACGGGGGAGTGTGATTGGCTCACCTTGCATCGGCGCATGGGGCATGTGGCCCTGCCTATCTTGCAGCAGCTAGTGAAGAATGAGATGGTTGCTGGCATACGTGTGAAGGGGGAGCCCGATGAGGTGCTTGGCTGCCCGACGTGCATTCAAGCCAAGTTCACCCGGTTTCCGTTCTCTAGTTCGGATGCAACGGCAAAGGCACCGCTTGATGAGGTGGTGATGGACGTGGTGGGCCCCCTGAAGCTTGGAGCTGCTGGAGCTGAGTATTTTCTCACCATTGTTGACGTCTACACCCGCATGACTTGGGTGTACGTGCTGGCCAAGAAGAGTGACGTGGCTGAAACGTTGAAGGCGGATTGGTTCCCGATGGTGGAGCGGCAACAAGACCGTCTAGTCAAGTCAATCCGCACCGATCGAGGGGGAGAGTTCCTGAGCAAGGAGTTTGGGTTGTGGCTGAAGAAGAATGGTATTCGGCACTCCCTCACCATGCCATACTCCCCTGCAATGAATGGCATCGCCGAGCGAGCGAACCGCACAATCACGGAGGCGGCACGCGGGTTGCTCATTGAAGCCGGGCTACCCGACTATTTCTGGCCTGATGCGGTGCGGAGCGCGTGTGTGGCTAAGAACAGAGCCTTGACTCATGTGGGAGCAGACAAATGGGTGCCCTATGTGGAGTGGCTAGGAAGGAAGACAAAAGTGGATATGCTTCGGGTGTTCGGGTGCATGTGCATGGCGCTTGTGCCTAAGCATCTTCGGCACAACAAGCTTGGTGCCAAGGCGGTGTGGGCCGTGCACTTGGGCATGGCTCAAAACAGCAAGGGATGGCTTCTTTGGGACCCATTCACCAAGAAGTTCTTGGTGAGCAGGGACTGCAAGTTCATGGAGAACTTCATGTACAAGGATTGGAAGGCGGAGAATGAGGCGAAGATAGGCGTGCGGTTTGGGGAGGTGAAGAGTTCCGGTTTGGAGCATGTGGAGCTGCCTTTGGAGCTGAGCAGCGGCAGCACAACCACGAGGCAATCCTCCCTTGTGAATGGGGGAGAGGAGGCCAATGATGCAGAGGAAGAAGAGGAGGAGGTGCAGCAAGTGAGCGAGCGTGCACCGTCACTCCCTTCCCGTACCACGAGTGCTCCACGGATTCGAGCCACACCGCAGCAACGCCAAGGCCTTCAAGTCCCTGCAGCTGAGGAGGAAGGAAGGGGGAAGAGGAGAGTTCAACCCCCTAATAGGCTGACCTATGATGCACTTGGAAAGCAAGGCAAGACAGCCCTGGCCGGAGCGGCAATGATGGTCGGAGACGACGAGGAGAGTGACTATGAGGAGTGTGCCTTCGCGTTCTTCTCTCCGGTGGAGATGCCGGGAGAACCAGCAACTCTCAAGGAGGCTTTGGAGAGTAGTGATGCTGAGGAGTGGAAGAAGGCCATGGAGAGTGAGCTGAAGAGCATCGAGGAGAATGACACGTTTGAATTGGTGGAGCTACCGGAGGGGCGTACGGCGATAACGTCCAAGTGGCTCTTCAAAATCAAGTCGGATGCCGACGGCAAGATCGAGCGTTACAAGTCTAGGCTTGTAGCCAAGGGGTACCACCAGAAAAAGAAGGTGGACTTCAAGGAGCTGTTTGCCCCTGTGGTGAAGCCGACGACGCTGCGGACCCTATTCGCGGGAGCCGCCATCAAAGGATGGGTGGTGAAGCAAATGGACATTGTGACGGCATTCCTTAACGGCATCCTTGAGGAGGAGATTTTTATGGCGCAGCCAGAGGGGTTTGATGATGGTAGTGGCAGAGTGTGGAAGCTGAAGAAGGCCCTCTATGGGCTGAAGCAGGCCCCTAGGCAATGGTACATGAAGCTGCGCGAAGTGTTGGAGGAGATCGGCTTCACTCCCTCAACGGCCGATCACTCCTTGTTCATGCTTGGCGAGGGGGAGCAGAGGAGCTTCATGGTGGTTTATGTGGATGACATTCTCATATTCTCACCCTCCTCTGACCTTGTGAAGGAGGTGATGCTGAAGCTGCATGACAAGTTCAAGTGCAAGTCCCTTGGTGACGTGAACTTCTACCTTGGGCTCCACATCGAATGAGACGTGGAGAAGCGGAGCATGCGAGTGCACCAACGGAAGTATCTGGAGGCGTTGGCTGCCAACTTCGGCCAGAGTGAAGGTCATGTGGCTACTCCCTTTCCCTCTGGGTTCAAGTGTGTGAAGGGGCCAGAGGAGGAGAGCGTTGGAGAAGAGGAGAGGCGCCGATTTCACTCGTTGGTGGGCAGCCTCATGTATGCGGCGGTAAACACCCGACCGGACGTCGCGTTTGCTACCGGGCAGCTGGCTAGGGTTGTGCAATGCCCTAATGAGGAGCAGGTAGCAGCTGGAATGAGGGTGGCCAAGTACCTTGGCCAAACACCGACCGTTGGGCTGCAATACTCGGCGGCGGCACAAAGGCGCCAAAAGGGCGCGGATGGTGTTGAACCCGGGCGTTTGTTCCTCACCGCCTACTCGGATGCTTCATATGCATCAGAACCAGAGGACATGACAAGTGTGGGAGGCTTCATATGCTGTGTTGGTGGAGGCCCAACTGCTTGGGAGAGCAAGAAGCAGGTTGACCAAGCTTTGAGCTCGGTGGAGTCCGAGTACATGGCACTCTTCCGTGCCGTACGGGAGATTGTGTGGCAGCGGCGTTTGTTGACTGAATTGGGGGAGGAGCAGCAAGGACCTACCCCACTGTATTGTGACAGCCAGGGTGCCATTGCTCTTGCTAAGAACCCTGTGTTGCATGGACTCACGAAGCACATGAGGGTGAAGTGGCATTGGACGAGGAGCATGGTAACCGCGGGTGAAGTTGAGTTGCGCTACGTGAAGACCACGGGGCAGCCGGCTGACATGATGACCAAGAGGCTGGTGGAGCAGCAGCATTGGAAGTGTTGCAAGCTGGCTGGGATGGCTCTGAACTGACAGAGCAACATATCCTAAGGCCAACAATCCGAGGGGGAGTTTGTTGGTGCAACCCTATGGTTTGCACTCGGCTTGTTGTCCGTGTGCGTGCATGTGTGTGTGTATGGAATGGTATGAGGGCATGGGATAATATATATTTCATGCTTATAATAGTGTGTGAATGTTGAGTCATGATGTCGAGTGTGTGTGTTGAGTCAATAGCGAGTTATCTCTAGACGCGTGTTACGCGGTCGTTTGTGTCTCGCGCGCGGTTTCTATTTTGTCGTGCGCGGTTTCTATTTTGTCCCGTGTCGAACGTTCGGTGTGTCGCAGGTGTGTGCAGCAGACCCATCAAGAACTCAAGGATGAGTTTGTGATGAAAAGCCCGAGCCTTGGTGTCAAGCCTCAGGTGATTTCAAAGCTCGCCAAAAGGGTACACCTCAAGATATTGAAGATAGTTACATTACTTTGTGTAGTGTAACATTTCACTTGGTGTAGGCCCTAGTGAAGGGTAGTTTCGAGACCCTTCGTGGTTGGGGACAGTGTGGCACTGTTCCACATCACTGTACCTCGGCTCTTGGGGTTTGTAGGAGCTGGGAGTCATTCCCAACTCGTAACTCTTCCTAACTCTTCCTATCTTGTGTTCTAAGACTATAGTGGCTGCCATAGTGCCGTTCGTTCAAACCAACGCTGTGTCGTCAATACTTGATCAAATCGTGCGATCTAAATTGCCTATTGTAGGCGACAATAAGACGCTCCAGATCCAAGTTGAATCAAGTCATTTGAAGCTGTGACCAGAACGCTATGAACGTTTGAAGCCGCTGTGCAGAAATCCGACTGTGCACTCTATCTTTCGTTTTAGGCACATTGGAGCCTACTGTGACTATAACAGGGGGGAAAGGGCGCGACGCGACGGGACAGGGTGACGCGACGGGGGGGGGGGGGGGGGGGGGGGGGAAAGGGCGCTAGGTAACGGGGAGAAAGGGCGCTAAGCGACGGGGGAGAGGGCGCTAGGCTCGGTACTAGGCGCGGTAACAACGGAACTGATACGAACGAGAGGTAGGGTCAGGCTCGGGAGGTACGAACGGAGAACGGAGGAACGGGATCCCACAGGATCCTAACCTAGCTGATACCATGTCAAAATGAGGAATGGATGGTGCCATTGATGTTGGTTGGGGTACATATAACAAACCCTAACTTCTGTACCCCCTAAGACAAACCTCACTATAGGCTACAACATTTGACACTTAGACACAGTAGAAATCTTCACACAACATGAACGCCGGCCAACCTAACAAACAGCCGGCAGCGCTCCCCAGAAATAAAGCGCAATGTCAAGTGTAGCCAGCACAGAGTGTTTTTTTGACGGACATATTTTGTTCTCGACATTTAGAAGACCTACACTTTCAAGCCTTAGTCGTGGCGACTCGCTGACGTGCCGCCGGCGTTTTGTCGTGAACCAACGGGCTCCGCTCTAATCTCTCATTCCAACAACTTCTACTTATTCCACTCTCAGCTCTCGTTCCTGCGACTACTTATCCCACTCTCCAAAAGTGGAGGTCACTCTTCCATCAGAAACCTCCAGCAGTCTTTGTCAAATGTTGTAGCCTGTAGTGAGGTTTGTCTTAGGGGGTACAGAAGTTAGGGTTTGTTATATGTACCCCAACCAACATCAATGGCATCATCATTCCTCATTTTGACATGGTATCAGCTAGGTTAGGATCCTGTGGGATCCCGTTCCTCCGTTCTCCGTTCGTCCCTCCCGAGCCTGATCCTACCTCTCGTTCGTACCGGTTCCGTTGTTACCGCGCCTAGTACCGAGCCTAGCGCCCTCTCCCCCGTCGCTTAGCGCCCTTTCTCCCCGTCGCCTAGCGCCCTTCCCCCCCCCCCCCCCGTCGCGTCGCGCCCTTTCCCCCCGTCGCCTAGCGCTCTTTCCCCCCGTCGCGTCGCGCCCGTTCCCCCCGTCACGTCGTGCCCGCCCTTTCCCCCCCGTCCCGTCGCCCTGTCCCGTCGCGTCGCCCTGCCCCGTCCCATCGCCCTGCCCCGTCGCGTCGCCCTGCCCCGTCCCGTCACCCTGCCCCGTCGCGTCGCCCTGCCCCGTCGCGTCGCCCTGCCCCGTCCCGTCACCCTGCCCCATCGCGCCGCCCTGCCCCGTCGCGTCGCCCTGTCCCGTCCCTACGCCCTGGCCCGTCGCCCTACCCTACGCCCTGGCCCGTCGCCCTACCCTACGCCCTGGCCCGTCGCCCTACCCTACGCCCTGGCCCGTCGCCCTACCCTACGCCCTGGCCCGTCGCCCTACCCTACGCCCTGGCCCGTCGCCCTACCCTACGCCCTGGCCCGTCGCCCTACCCTACGCCCTAGCCCGTCGCCCTACCCTACGCCCTGGCCCGTCGCCCTAGCCCGCTCTTCCGCTGCGACTGAGTCCCCTTCCCACCTGAACCCTAATTTGCCTCTTCTCCCCGGTTGTTACTCGCCTGTTCGTTCGCGTTAGTTCTCACTATGGCGACTCCGCGAGTTCTTCGTTTCGACGCTGACGGTAGACCACTTGACTTTTCCGTCTGGCTTCTTCGCGCTCGCCGTCTGTTAGAGAGTCAGGTCCAGGGGGGCGAGACCCTCTGGTCGCACGCTACTGGTAACCTCCCCGAGCCCCCCGAGCCTACAGCTTTAGGCTCTGCCCCTGACGACGCTGCTACGGCTCGCTTTGCCCGTCAGCGCGCTGACCGGACGGCTTGGACGTCGCGTGACGCTGCGGCCTGCATCGCACTCAGCAGCCTCCTCCCTGAGTCAGAGGAGGTCCACTTTACTCAGGTTCGCACCGCTGCTGCGTACCTCACTGCGATTAAGGCCCGCTACTCTACTCCCGCTACTGTCTCTCTTGGCCGTCTTTTCCTCCCGTTCCTGTTTCCTGATCTCGCCTCGTTTGAGCGCTCTGCTGACTTGATCGCTCACCTCCGCTCGCTCGACGCTAGTTACCGCGCTGCTTGCACTGCTTCCTCCCCCCATGGCGATTACTGTCTATTTCATCGCCACTAGCCTCCCTGTCCGCCTAGCCTCCGTTCGTGACGCGCTTCTGCTGAAGCACCCTAGTGAGCTGACTATCGAGGTCCTTGAGTCTGCACTCAAGGACGTCGAGAGCAACCTTCGCTCGGTAGCTGCCGCCTCTGGTACTGTGTCCCCCCCACTCTTCCACGGGTGCACAGTCCCGCAGTTACCCACCTTCACTGCCTCTCTCGCCACTGCCGCTATTGACGCGACTGCGGCTGCTGTTACGACTGCGTCGCGGTCCCGCGGCAAGGGGGGCAAGAAAGGTAGTTCTGGTGGAGGTGGAGGTGGAGGTAGCGGAGGTAGTGGGGGTGCTGTTGCGACTGGCGGTGGTGGGAGTGCAGCGTCTGGAGAGACCCCTCGTGCAGCGGCTGGTGACTCCACTGCGCCTGCTGGTGGCGGCGACCCCAGAGCTCGTCAGTCGCCTCCTGTACTGCCGACCCCGCTAGGTGGAGCAGCGGCGTGGTACCAGGCTCAGCGTCAGCAGCACCTTCAGCAGCAGCAGAAGCCCCTTTCCTCCCGCCAGCCTCAGCAGCAGCAGCGTCAGCAGCTGGCTCCGGGGTCGGGGCTGCGTCAGCCCCAGCGCGGTGCTTCTTACCCTCCCTGCACCTATCAGGTTTTGACAGGTCCTCGTCGGGGCCACCCTTGTGGCCGCTTTCACCCCCCTGGTCAGTGCTTTGCTCAGCTCACTGACACGGTCCGGTTGGCCTACGGGGTTGGCGGTCCTGCTCTTGACTGGCTTCCTCTGGTTCAGCGCTACGGCTCCGCTCTGTGGGGCATGTCTGCTGAGCAGTTAGTTGATCTGATTGGTGCTCCTCATGCTATGTATGCTGTTGTTGACTCTAGTGTTTCTGACTCTGTTTACTCTGGTGCTGTTAGCTTAGGTGCTAGTCTTGCTCAGTTGCCTGTTGCTAGTGTAGGTTCTTGTGTAGACTCTAGACCAGCGACTACCTCAGAGGACGCTTCGCTGTCGTTCACGCTGGACTCTGGAGCCTCACACTGCTTCTTCCGGGACAGCACGACACTTACACCACTTCCTGCGCCTGTTTCTGTGGCTTTGGCTGATCCCACTACGGGACCAGTCACTGCACGTCACACTACCACTTTACCGTGTCCTGCTGCTCCCTCCGGGTCTCTCACTGGGTTTCACGTCCCCTCGTTCTCCCGGAACTAGGTGGGCGTGCGACCCCTCGTGAGTCAGCACGTGGGTGTGTGGTTTGAGCCTTCTAGAGAGACTGCGGTGTGTGTTGACGGAGACTCTTACCAGCCTCTTGCTACCTTTACTGCTGAGCCGGGCTCAGGTCTCTACACTCTTCACACTGGCCCGCGTGCGCCGCAGCAGCAGCCGCAGCAGCAGCAGCAGCCGCAGCCGCAGCAGCAGCAGCAGCAGCAGCAGCTGCACCAGCGGTCGCACCAGTAGCCGCCCCTACTGCCACTGCCCCCGGTTCCCCCCCCCGTTCGGGTCCCCGCGTCTCACCAGGTTGCTTCGTCCCCCCAGGTGTCTGTGTCGTGTCAGGTTCCTACCTCTGCTCCAGTCGCTGCGTCGTGCTCCTGCCGGTCGCTTGCCCACCCCACCGTTCTGTGGCACCACCGGATGGGGCACCCGTCCCTTCCTCGTCTGTGCGCTATGTCTAGTCAGCGTCTTGTCCTAGGCCTCCCACGTGTCTTGCCGTCGCTGCCGCCTTCGCTTGCGCCGCCGTGTGGTCCCTGCGTCGAGGGTCGGCTGCGCGCCGCCCCTCACTCCTCCTCCCTTCGTCCGGCCACCGAGCCTTTTGAGACGCTTCACTTGGACGTCTGGGGCCCCGCCCCTCGTCTAGGCCTTGAGCGTGAGCGCTACTTTCTGGTGGTCGTTGACGACTTCTCCCGCTACACCACAGTGTTCCCTCTGGCGAAGAAGTCTGAGGTGACTTCTACGCTGATCAGGTGGTTGCTCACCACCGAGGACACTCGTGGTTGTTGTGTCAGCTGCCTCCACTCCGACCGTGGGGGTGAGTTTCGCTCCGGCATTCTCGCTGGATTCTGTCGCGAGCAGGGCATTCGTCAGTCCTTGACGCTTCCAGAGTCCCCACAGCAGAATGGGGTTGCTGAGCGCCGCATAGGCCTGGTCATGGAGATCGCCCGCACCTCCCTGACTCACGCCTGTGCCCCCCATTTTCTGTGGCCCTACGCGGTCAGGTACGCCGCGCACCAGCTGAACCTCTGGCCACGTGTCTCTCGACCAGAGGTTTCACCGACCAGTCTTTGGACAGGGTCCCCTGGTGTTGCGTCGCGGTTTCGTAACTGGGGGTGCTTGGCTCTTGTCCGCGACACCTCCGCGGACAAGCTCTCGCCTCGTGCCGTCCCCTGTGTCTTCCTTGGTTTCCCTGAGGACTCCTCTGACTTCACCTTTTACCACCCTCCCTCTCACCGGTTCTTTGACTCCCGTGACGTCCGTTTCGAGGAGTCCACTCCGTACTACGTCAGGTACCCCAGTCGAGGTCTCCAGGTTCCTCCTCCCCCCCTCTTCCTGACTGCCGCTCCCCCTCCTGTTCCCCCGGTACAGCCTCCCCCCCCTGGTCCAGCCCCGTCGGGTGTGTCCCAGGCTACCCCTCCTCCTTCGGTAGCCTCTCCGGTACAGCCTCCCTCCCCACTGTCCTCCTCGCAGCGTGCCACAGGTGCTAGCTCTCGAGAGGTTGGTGCTGCGCCTGTTCCTGTACCGGTTTCTGGTTCTGGGGGTGGTGGAGTTGGAGCTGGAGTTGGAGCTGGAGTTGGAGCTGGAGTTGGCACTGGAGTTTCTAGTTCTGGGGGTGCTGGGGTTGGAGCTGGAGTTGGAGCTGGAGTTTCTGGTTCTGGAGTTGGAGCTGACCCGGTGGGTGCAGAGGACTCTTGTCGTCCGGGAGCAAGTGCTGGTCGCGCGGACACTGGGGGTGAGAGTGCGCCTCCTTCGGGTTCAGGTGAGCCTGGGTCTGGAGCTGGTGTTGGTGCTGCCTCTGGGGGTGGTGCGCCTGGTTCTTCGGGGGTGGACTCTGGAGCTACCGCTGCTTCGGACACTACTCCGCCCCCCCACCCCTACCCGACTAGGCACCAGGCTCGTGTTCGCCGTGCCCGTGACGAGCAGCTGGCGTTGGAGAGAGAGGAGAGGGAGTTACAGCGGCTGGAGGAGCAGCAGCAGCAGCTGGAGCCGCAGGAGCAGGAGCAGCAGCAGCAGCAGCTGGACCCGCAGGAGCAGCAGTCCCAGCAGCAGCCGCTTCCGCAGCAGCAGCAGTCGTAGCAGCAGCAGCAGCAGCCACTTCCTCCTCCTGTCTCGGGTCTTCGGACCCTTGGTCTCCCCTCCCCTTCTCCTCCCTCCTCCGCCTCTCCTCCTGTCTACGGTCCCACGTTTCCTCCTCCTGACTCCTCCCCCGCTGTTTTCCCCAGTTCTCCGCCTTTGTCCTCTCCTCCTCCGTCTCGTTCTTGGGCTACTCGTTGTCAGAACATATAGCTTACTTGTTTCTGTAGGCTATAGTGGGGTATCCCATAGGGGGTACAACCCAAATTAGGGTTTCCTATTTGTACTCACTTCGTTCATAGTCATTTCATTCTCGTTCATATTTTCTCATGGAATCAGAGCAGGTCCCTGCCTAGGGACTGTTCCTAGGGCCCACCGAAGCGCGCCCCGAGGCGCGCGTTTTTTTTTAGCGACCCTCCGTGTCGCCCTTACCGCCGTGCTCTCGCTTAGGCCCCTCGACGGCCCCGCTTCGGCCCCTCGTCGGCCCCGCTTAGGCCCCTCGTCGGCCCCGCTTAGGCCCCTAGTCGGCCCCGCTTAGGCCTCGTCGGCCCCACTTAGGCCCTGTCGGCCCCGCTTAGGCCTCGTCGGCCCCGCTTAGGCCCCGCTACGGCCCCGCGTCGGCCCCGCTTAGGCCCCGTCGGCCCGCCTAGGCCCCTCTACGGCCCCTCGTTGGCCCCGCCTAGACTCCGTCGGCCCGCCGTAGGCCCCGCTCGAGCCCGCCGTCGGCCCCGCTACAGCCCGCCGTCGGCCCCACTACAGCCCGCTGCCGGCCCCGCTACAGCCCGCTGTCGGCCCCGCCCCTGCCCGCCGCCGGTCCCGCTACAGCCCGCCGTCGGCCCCGCTACAGCCTCGCTACAGCCCCGCTACAGGCCGCCGCCGGCCCCGCTACAGCCCCGCTACGGCCCACCGTCGGCCCCGCCGCCCGTGCTGCAGCCCGCCGCGCCACCGTGCAGCCGCCCGTGAGCCGCCCCTGCAGCCGCCCGCGCCGCCCGTGAGCCCCTGCGTCACCCGAGCCGCGCGAGCCGCCCAAGCCGCCCGAGCCGCCCGAGCCGCCCGAGCCGCCCGAGCCGCCCGAGCCGCCCGAGCCGCCAGTGGAGCCGCACTCCTACTCCTGTGGGGCCACTGCTGCTCCTGGGCTGTGTTACAGTGCCGCTGACCTACCCGACTTTTCCTACCCGGTGAGACTGTCAGCTGCTGTCATGGCCACCCCCACTGTCCTAGCTTTTGACGCTGAGGGTAGAGCCGTTGACTTTGCAGTCTGGATTGAAGACCTGCAGCTGTACTTACTGTGTGATGCGATAGATGAGGTCTCTCTCTTTGACTTTGTCTCTGGAGCTGTCCCTGCCCCTCCTGCTGATGCTGACCCCGCCGTTCGCTCCAAGTGGGCGACCCGCGATGCTGCTGCACGTCTTGCTGTGCGTCGCCACCTCCCGTCCTCCGAGCGTGCCCACTTCAGTCAGTGCAAGACCGCTCAGGCCTTGTACGACGCTGTAGTTGCACGCTACTCCTCCCCTTCCTCCGCTACGCTTAGCCGCCTCATGCTACCGTTTCTCTTCCCTTACCTCGCTGCCTTTCCCACTGTTGCTGACCTCGTTACCCACCTCCGCGCTAGTGACGCTCGCTACCGCGCTGCCCTTCCTGCTGAGTTCCGCGCCGCAAACCCTCCTCCCATGTACATCACTCTCTACTTTCTCATCACTCGTCTCCCTGAGTCCCTTCGTGTAGTTAGGGACCAGTTTCTCTCTGTCTGTCCCACCACCCTCACTGTCGACCTCCTTGAGGAGTCCCTGCTAGCGGCTGAGAAGAGCATCGTCGCTGTAGGGGCCTCTCGGGGTGACCCTCGCACCCCCATTTTTGAGGGGTGTTCTCCTTCCCCCCTGCTGCCCTCTGTCGCCTCTGCCGCTGCGGCCGACCTCGCTGGTTTTGAGTCGGTCGGTGCGGCGTCTGCCCCCAGCGGTAGACGCCGCAATGGCAAGGGCAAAGGGGGCAAGGGAGCGGGTGGAGCTAGAGGGGGCGGTGGCGGGGGAGGTGGGGGTGGCGGGGGGAGTGGGGGTGGCGGTGGAGGTGGTGGCGGGAGTGGAGGTACTAGTGGAGGCGGTGGAGGCGGAGGTGGCGGCGGAGGAGGTAGCGGAGGAGGCGGGGGTGAGGGTGCCGGTGGGGGCGGTGGCGGTGGAGACGGGGGTGGCGGTGGAGGCGGGGTTGGCGGTGGCGGCGGGGGTCGGAGTGGCTCGTCTCAGCGGAGCAGCTCTGGGGGTGGTCAGCGCCAGCAGCAGCAGCAGCAGCAGCAGCAGCAGCCACAGCAGCAGCAGCGCTCTCGCACCGTCCCCGCCCCTCAGCAGCTCCGTGAGTGGTACTTGCAGCGTCAGCGTGGTGGTGCGTTTGGTCCCTGCCCCTACGTTCTTCGCACTGGCGACCGTGCGGGGGAGAGGTGTGGAGGCACCCACACAGCCCGCCGCTGCTTTGGCCGCCTGACCGACGCCTGGCGTCAGCAGTTTCCGGAGGCCGCTGAGATCCCCCGCTGGGGGGAGCTGTCTAGGGCTGGTGTAGCTATTTATGATCTTGACTTTGATGCTATTCTTTCTGCTATGTATTTTGTGACTGGTAGTGATGAGGATGACTGTTACCGGTGTTTCCCGCCCGACCCGGGCATTGGTACTGCTGCGTCAGGTACTCGTGAGGCTGCTGCTCTAGGTGCCAGTGCGTCTGTGCTCTTAGGTACTGGTGAGTCTGCCCTCTCAGGTACTGTGTCGGCTTCGGCCTCTCACACCTTCACCCTTGACTCTGGAGCGTCTCGCTCCTTCTTTCGGGACCGCACCACTCTCACGCCGCTGAGTCGGCCGGTTGCGGTGTCCCTGGCTGACCCCTCTAGGGGGCCTGTCCTGTCTCGCTTCTCCACGGTCCTTCCGTGTCCGGCGGCCCCCTCTGGCACCCTGTCTGGTCTCTACCTCCCCTCGTTCTCGACGAACCTGGTGAGTGGTGCTGACCTACAGGATGTGGGTGTCCACCAGTTCACTCCTGCTCGTCAGCGGGTGACACACTGCACGGAGGCTAGCACAGGTCGCCACCTGACCACTGCTGCAGCGTCCAGGTCTGGCCCTGAGTCTGCCCCCTGTTCGTGTCGTCGTCTGTCTCACGAGACCCTCCTCTGGCACCACCGCCTTGGCCACCCCTCTTTGCTTCGGCTCAGAGGTATGGCCTCCCGTCTTCTTGTGTCTGGTCTTCCCCGGTCCCTCCCTCCCCTTCCTCAGGGCCCTGGCCCTGCCTGTGTCCCCTGTGTTGAGGGACGCCAGCGTGCTGCCCCTCACTCCTCCCAGTTTCCTCCGACAGAGGCCCCGTTGCAGACGCTTCACATGGACGTGTGGGGCCCAACCCGCGTCCTTGGACAGGGTCAGGAGCGCTACTTCCTGCTCGTTGTTGACGACTACTCGCGTTACACCACAGTCTTCCCCTTGCGCAGCAAGGGTGAGGTCACTGAGGTGCTGATCGACTGGATCCGCGCTGCTCGTCTTCAGCTCAGGCAGAGCTTTGGCTCCGACTTTCCTGTGTTGCGTCTGCACTCGGACAGAGGCGGAGAGTTCTCCTCTGCCCTTCTACGTACCTACTGTCGTGCGCGAGGCATCCGCCAGTCCTTCACGCTTCCGGACTCTCCGCAGCAAAATGGGATTGCTGAGCGCCGCATTGGCATGCTCATGGACGTCGCCCGTACGTCCATGATGCATGCGGCTGCCCCCCATTTTCTGTGGCCGTTTGCGGTCAGGTACGCAGCGCATCAGATCAACCTCCACCCCAGGGTCTCCAGGCCGGAGACCTCCCCAGCCCTGCTGTGGACGGGGAAGGTTGGCGATGTGTCGGCGTTCCGGGTCTGGGGATCTCGGGCGTTTGTCCGCGACCTGTCTGCGGACAAGCTTTCCCCTCGCGCTTCTCCCTGCGTCTTCCTGGGGTTCCCCCCCGACGCCCCTGGGTGGCAGTTCTACCACCCCACCTCTCGGCGTGTTCTGTCCTCCCAGGACGTCACGTTCGACGAGTCGGTACCCTACTACCGCCTCTTCCCCTACCGCACTCCTTCCCTCCCCCCGCCCCCGCTCTTCTTGGTACCAGGTCCCCCCCCGGTAGACCCCCTCCTCCCTCAGGGTCCTGCCCCTTCAGGTGTGTCCCAGGTAGACGCGGTCGAGCCTGTCGAGGTCGCTGGTGACTCTGGTGCTGCTGCGGGTGCTGAGCCTGGGGGTGCTGAGCCTGGGGGTGCTGAGCCTGGGGGTGCGGAGTCTGGGGGTGCTGAGCCTGGGGGTGCTGAGCCTGGGGGTGCTGAGCCTTCGGGTGCGGAGTCTGGGGGTGCGGAGTCTGGGGGTGCTGAGCCTGGGGGTGCTGAGCCTGGGGGTGCTGAGCCTGGGGGTGCTGGGCTTGGGGGTGCTGTGCCTGGGGGTGTTGTGCCTGGAGGTGCTTCGTCTCGCCGTGAGCCACTCTCCCCACAGGAGCTGCGTGAGTGGTTTGCTAGGCGCTGGAGGCGTGCTGCTGGTGCTGGAGTTTCTTCGCCTGCAGAGGGTGCCACTGCCGCGGGTCCCGGAGGTGCTCGTCTTGGGAGTACTGGAGCTGCTGGGTCTGAGGTTTCTCCTGGAGCTGGTGCTGCTGAGGGTGTTGGCACTGGGACTGCCGCTGGCGGTCCGCCTGGCAGTGCTCCTGGTGGTGCTGCTGGAGGTTCTGGAGCTACTGGAGGTGCTGCTGGAGGTGCTGCTGGAGCGGGTACTCCTGCTGGGGGTACTAGTCCTGTCACTGCTGTTTCTGGCGTCGCCGCGCGGCCCCGACCGTACTTCGTTCCGCTCCTGCAGCAGGTTCTTGGTCTTACACCTTCTCTTGGTCCTTCTCCTCCTCCCTTAGAGGGTCCGCCGCCTGTTCAGTCACAGCCACCGCTACAGCCTGCCTCCTCTTTGCCTGCTCCTTCTCCCTACGCTAGTCCGACTGGAGGTCTTACTGAGGGTCGTGAGCCTGCGTCTCGTCCTGCGTTGCCTGTTCGTACTGCGCGCGCTAGTGGTCGCGGGTCGCGTCAGCGTCCTCCTCCTGTCCCTGGCACGCACCGGATGTCACTGCGTCCGTCCACTGCTCCTCTGCGTGCCCCTTTGCCTTCTCCTCCTGCTTCCTCTCTTCCTGCTCTTGCCGACCCGGAGTCGGACTCTCTTCGTGCTGCCAGTCCTACTGTCACGCGTCTCCTTGCTACTGCTGTCACTGACCCTTCCTTCGAGTCGTCTGCTGCGTCTGCCCTTGTCACTGAGCTTGTCGACTTTGCTGCGCGCTGTCGTCTAGACTACGCTGCCAGTCTTGTCGCTGAGTCTGAGTCTGCCTGTCCTCCGTCCGTCGGGGGTGAGTGTGATCTTGGCACGGACGTCCTTGAGGACAGGCAGGAGGAGTTCCAGTGTCTGGCCGCCGCTTCACCTCATCTCGCGTCTGTACTGCTAGCCCCTGAGGGAGACCCGGATGCACCAGACATCCCGACTCCGCGCTCTTACGCGGAGGCGATAGAGGGTCCCTACTCCTCTCAGTGGCAGGCAGCTATGGATGCAGAGATGGCTTCCTGGAAGTCCACAGGCACCTACGTTGACGCTGTTCCCCCTCCTGGGGCGAACATAGTCAGTGGCATGTGGATTTTCAGGGTGAAGCGGCCGCCGGGTTCTCCGCCTGTCTTCAAGGCGCGTTACGTGGCTCGTGGCTTCAGTCAGCGGCAGGGGGTTGACTACTTTCAGACCTTCTCCCCCACCCCGAAGATGACCACTCTTCGGGTTCTACTGCACGTTGCTGCTCACCGTGACTACGAGCTCCACTCTCTCGACTTCAGCACCGCTTTCTTGCAGGGCAGCCTGCACGAGGAGATCTGGCTGCGTCGCCCACCTGGCTTCACTGGGTCTTTCCCTCCTGGTACCCAGTGGAGTCTCCGGCGACCAGTCTACGGTCTCCGCCAGGCGCCACGTGAGTGGCACGACACACTGAGGACTACGCTCGCGGCACTTGGGTTTGCTCCTTCTACTGCCGACCCGTCGCTGTTTCTGCGCACCGACACCTCGCTGCCGCCGTTCTACATCCTCGTGTACGTCGACGACTTGGTCTTTGCCACAGCTGACACTGCTGGACTCGCCCACGTGAAGTCCGAGCTGCAGAAGAGACACACGTGCGCTGACCTGGGTGAACTGCGTAGCTACCTTGGCTTGCAGATCACCCGGGACAGAGCACGCCGCACCATTACCCTGACTCAGTCACACATGGTGCAGCAGGTCCTTCAGCGCTTCGGCTTCACGTACTCCTCGCCTCAGGCCACTCCTCTGCCTACTCGCCACTCGCTCTCAGCTCTGCCTTCGGATGAGTCCGTAGAGTCGAGTGGCCCGTTTGCAGAGCTTGTTGGTTGCCTCATGTACCTGATGACCTGCACACGACCTGACCTTGCATACCCTCTTAGCATTCTCGCACGCTATGTTGCTCCTGGGAGACACCGACCAGAGCACATGGCTGCAGCGAAGAGGGTGTTGCGCTACTTGTGCAGTACGTCGGGCATGGGGCTAGTGCTTGGAGGGCGCAGTCCAGTGGTCCTCACTGGGCACGCAGACGCGTCTTGGGCTGACGACCAGGCTACGCAGCGGTCGTCACAGGGTTACACCTTCAGCCTTGGTTCCGGCTCTGTTTCGTGGCGGGCTACCCGCTCGTCTTCTGTTCTCGGCTCCAGTTGTGAGGCTGAGATCTACGCTGGGGCTATGGCTGCACAGGAGTTACGCTGGCTCACCTACCTGCTGACCGACCTTGGAGAGCAGCCTCGTTCTCCTCCAGTCCTGTACGTAGACAACAAGGCCATGCTGGCCTTGTGTCGAGAGCAGCGACTGGAGCACAGAACGAAGCACATTGCTCTCCGCTACTTTCTTGCTCGTGAGCTACAGCAGCGCGGACAGTTGCGACTTGCGTACGTGGCCTCTGAGGCCAACACTGCTGATGTCTTCACCAAGGCACTTGCGCCTTGTGATCATCAGCGTTGTTGCACGCAGTTGGGTCTTGTGCCTGTCTTGCCTCACTTGCTCTCCTCTTGACCTTGCTTGTACCTTCGCCTATATATACTCTTGCTCTTGCTTACTTGACTCTTGTATATCTCTATATATGATCTTGCATGTGAATTGGCCTTCTGGCCTTTGAACTTGTGCTCGGAATGCGTGGTGACTTTGTGATCCACCCTGAGCTTTGCTTTGCTTTGCTTGACTGGTCTTGTGACCCCTTGTTCTCCCCCACTTTGCCTATGGGGGTGTGTCAGAACATATAGCTTACTTGTTTCTGTAGGCTATAGTGGGGTATCCCATAGGGGGTACAACCCAAATTAGGGTTTCCTATTTGTACTCACTTCGTTCATAGTCATTTCATTCTCGTTCATATTTTCTCACTCGTCGCTCCCCTCGTGCTCGTCCCTCGTCTCCTGTTCCCTTCACTGACCTTCGTACTGCCTTCCTTCTTTCTAGTCCACCTCGTCCGTCTCAGTCTGTGCTTCCGTCTCCTCCTGAGTCGGCCCTCACTGTGTCGCTCCCTACTCCTGTCACTGACTATTACCGCACGTACCGTCCTGTTCTCTCTCGTGTTCTCGCCTCTCTTGTTACTCACCCTCGTGTCTCTGTGTCCTCTGTGTCCGCTCTTACTGTCGCGGTTACTGACTTTGCCTCTACCCGCCGCCTTGACTACGCCACCACGCTTGTGACTGCTCCTCCTACCAGTCCTCTTGTCGTCGGGGGTGTGTCTGCCCTTGGCTGTGACGCCCTAGAGGACAGGCAGTTTGAGCTAGAGTTCCTGGCGGCCGCTTCCCCTCATCTCTGTGCCATGCTCCTCGCCCCTGAGGGTGACCCCGACGCCCTTGACATTCCGACTCCTTGCACTTACGCTGAGGTAGTGTCAGGGTCTTGGGCCTCTCAGTGGAGAGCTGCCATGGACGCAGAGATGGCCTCCTACAGATCCACAGGCACCTACGTCGATGAGGTTCCCCCCCTTGGGGCGAACGTAGTCGACGGCATGTGGATCTACAGGGTGAAGCGGCCACCGGGATCTCCCCCGGTCTTCAAGGCGCGCTACGTGGCTAGAGGTTTCAGTCAGCGCGAGGGAGTTGACTTCTTTCAGACCTTCGCACCTACCCCGAAGATGACCACTCTTCGGGTGTTACTACACGTAGCAGCACAGAGAGACTACGAGTTACACTCTCTCGACTTCTCCACTGCTTTCCTTCAGGGCAGCCTACACGAGGAGGTCTGGTTGCGTCGTCCCTCGGCCTTCACTAGCACTTTCCCTCCTGGGACCCAGTGGAGGCTGAGGCGACCTGTTTACGGTCTTCGCCAGGCCCCTCGTGAGTGGCACGACACTCTGCGTTCTACCCTCTCTGACCTTGGGTTCCAGCCGTCTTCTGCCGACCCGTCGCTGTTCGTTCGTCGTGGCTCCACACCGTTCTTTGTTCTGGTTTACATCAACGACCTCGTTTTCGCCACTCCGGACAGGGTTGCTTTGGCAGACGTGAAGTCCGAACTGCAGAAGAGACACACGTGCACTGATCTTGGTGAGCTGCGCCACTACCTTGGCCTGCAGATCACCAGGGACAGAGCCGCTCGCACCATTACACTCTCACAGTCACACATGGTGCAGTAGGTCCTTCAGCGGTTCGGGCTTCAGCACTCCACCGTACAGCGCACACCTCTCGCTGTTGACCACAGACTCACTGGTCCCTTTCCTGACGAGCCGTTTGAGCCTAGTGGTCCCTACGCAGAGCTTGTGGGTTGCCTCATGTACCTGATGACTTGTACTCGCCCGGACCTCGCCTTCCCTCTCAGCATCCTTGCGCGCTTTGTTGCGCCAGGGAGACACCGTCCTGTTCACTGGACGGCAGCTGTGAGGGTGGCGAAGTACCTAGCGACTACATCAGGCGTGGGGCTAGTTCTTGGAGGGCAGCAGTCTGTCGTACTCACTGGTCACTGTGACTCCTCTTACGCTGACGACGCTGAGACTCACAGGTCTACTCAGGGGTACTGTTTCAGTCTGGGTTCTGGAGTTGTTTCCTGGCGTTCCACGCGCTCCTCTTCTGTCTCGACCTCTACAGCTGAGGCTGAGATTTACGCTGGTGCCATGGCGGCACAGGAGTTGCGGTGGTTGACCTTCTTGCTCGCCGACCTTGGTGAGCGGCCGAGCTCTGCACCGACCTTGTTCACTGACAACAAGGCGTCGATCCTCCTCTGTCGTGAGCCGCGACTGGAGAGCAGAGTGAAGCACATTCACGTCAGGTACTTTCTTCTGCGAGAGTTGCAGAGACGTGGACAGGCTCGCTTCGAGTTTGTGGAGTCCGAGGCCAACACTGCAGACATCTTCACCAAGGCGCTTCCGCCTCGTGACCACCAGAGGTGTTGTGTGCAGTTAGGCCTTGTTGACACAGGTTCTAGTCATGTGTAGGCTTGAGTTTATTGGCTGCTTCGTCTGTACTCTTGCTATATATACTTGTGATCTCTTGGACTGGCCTTGTAGCCACTGTTGCTTGTGCTCAGAGAGTGTGGTGATGTTGTGATCCACCCTGAGCTTTGTTTTCTTTTGGACTGGTCTTGTGACCGTACTCTTTTTTATTTTGCTAGACACCCCTCACTTAGGCTATGGGGGTGTGTCAAATGTTGTAGCCTGTAGTGAGGTTTGTCTTAGGGGGTACAGAAGTTAGGGTTTGTTATATGTACCCCAACCAACATCAATGGCATCATCATTCCTCATTTTGACAGTCTTTCATTCCAGTGCTCAGTTTACAAGGAAGCTTTATTTCTTCCCTCCCTTCATCAGCGGCTCTGCATTCCTTCCCCGTACTCTATCAGCGGCCTCTTTCTGACGATGGCTCAAAGCTTGACAGGTTCCGAATTCAAGACTCACGTTCTGGAAAGCGAGCGTCCCGCCCTGGTCTGCATCTCCGAGGCATGGTCGAGCCCTTGCAGAAGAATGCTCCAGATTTACGAAAACATCGCTGAGAAGAACGTGGAAAAGTTCACCTTTTACAAGCTGGACAGCGACGCGAACCCTCAGACGAACAAGGAGTGTGGGATTTTCAGCTTACCCGCTTTCCTGGTTTTCAAAGAAGGGCAGAAAGTGGGCGAGTTGGTTGGAATCACACGTCCGACTGCCCTCGAACAATTCGTAGAGAGAATCTCTCACGCCGTGTGAAACATCGCGTGGTTTTATCATGCTTGCTGCATGACAATTTTGTGAAATCGTGTCAAGTATCCCGTGCTCTTATCATGCTTGTTGCATGTCAGATTTTTGGAATAAAAAGAACACGTTTTCAGTTACCTTCTGTGTTTGCAGTCAGACTCTGACGTTGGACGTCACACATTCAAGGCGCCGTGAATAAGTCACGCCCAGCTGTCAGAATATTATTCTTATGTTCTAGCCTGTAGTGGGGTGCTCTATAGCGAGTACAACCCTTCTAGGGTTTGCTATTTGTATCCCCATTTCTGCTAGTTCATTCCTCTTTCTTCTTCTAACTTTTGTCATGCTATCAGAGCAGGTCGATCCCCTTGGATCGATCCTGTGGGTGGGTTACCACCTCGCTTCCGCTGCTACCTTTCCTTTCCCGCCGTGCGCCCCGAGGGCGCGGCGGTTTTCCTTCCCGCCGTGCGCCCCGAGGCGCGCGGCGGTTTTCTTCCCGCCGTGCGCCCCGAGGCGCGCGGCGGTTTTCTGCCCGCCGTGCGCCCCGAGGCGCGCGGCGGTTCATTGCCCGCTGTGCGCCCCGAGGCGCGCGGCAGGCTTCTCCCCTACGTTGCGGCCCCGCCCCGATCGTCGCGGCCCCGCCCCTCGACGCGGCCCCGCTCTACGTCGCGGCCCCGCCCCGGCCCGTCGCCGCCCGTGCGCCTGCCCGGCTCGGCCCCGCCCTTCGTCGCGGCCCCGCCCCGGCCCGTCGCCGCCCGTGCGCCTGCCCGGCTCGGCCCCGCCCTACCTTCGCGGCCCCGCCCTACGTCGCGGCCCCGCCCTATGTCGCGGCCCCGCCCCGACCGTCGCGGCCCCGCCCCTCGTCGCGGTCCCGGCCCCGTCCCCCCCCCCCCCCCCTTTCTCCCCTCCCCCCCATTTCCCGTCGTCCGTCGAGGCGACCTGAGGGGGCCGCTTGTGGGGTGGCGGGTATGGGGGTGGCCGGTGTGCCTTCCTCCCTTTCTCCTCCTCCTCCTTCGTCTCCCACTGCTGCAGCTGTCGCTGAGGGGGGTGGTTGTGTGGGAGACTGGGTTTAGGGTTTAAGGGGGGTGCGTGGGAGTGGAGCTAGCGGTGTAGCAGTGGGTGTGTATGAGGGGGGTGGGACTGTTTGCGGGAGGTTGAGCGGAGGCTGCCGGCTTGTCGTCCGCAGCACCTGTAGTCCGGGGCGCTGTCCCGGTAGCCCAGTCGTAGCCAGCTGTGCCAGCCGCCCGTGGGTCCGTTGCCCGTCCGCCGCTATTTGAGCCGCGGGGCCTGTTACTCCTGTCAGCGTCTGTCTATGTCCGCTCCTAATGAATCATCGACATTTAAGCAGCAGAAAGCACGATGACATCAGAAAAATCATTAACAGGATGTGCAATGGAGTCTAGGTGCAAGTATCTGCTACTTATAGCGTTTATATCGTCTTCAGCGTCTATGGTAGCGTTTTTCAGAAGAAGCTCCCAAATGTTCATTATAATCCCAACAATTTTGTGTATCAATGGCTGGCTGAAGGGGGGAGGGAGAATGTCGAGCTTAGCTTTCGTTGTCCGCTCCCCTAGCAGGAAAAGAACACTCTCGATCACTGTTGAAAAACGCAAAGCGCAAGGCTTTGTTATTCTTACAGGGAGTCTCGGAGTGGAATCTCGCGCTGGACTGACGATGCTGTCATAAATGTTGGAGAATCGAGTTTTTGCCGCCCCAGCCCTTTGCACACAAGCAGCAGCAAGGGGGAATGTCGGCGATGAATCAGAGGCTTCGGGAAGTACTTCGAAAGTTCCACCATCAATCATATTTCAGCCGAAGACTCGATACAGTTCAAAGCTGCCTTCAAACCGAAGTGTTGGCAGTTTCTACAGGTTTCTACACATCAGAATCAGCTATAACAGAAATATCCAGAGTTTTCTTATTCATGCACCTCATGTGGCACTCAAAGTCACTCAAGGTCCATCCAATCTAGATGGTGCCCAAGTTATCAGGGAAGTTAAATTGTCTATCAGCCTAGTTTGAGCTTTCAATCTGTCTTGTTTGTGATGCCTATAGAGTTGTGCTTTAGTGGGCTTGTTAATCTTGAACATAGTGAAGTTTTACCTCATCCAGTCAATTCCAGCAGCCCAGCTAAGACTTTCCAACCAAGTTTCCAGCCCTCCAGTAGTCACAGCTACTCCGTTTTACAAGTTGGTATCAGAGCTCGTCGTTTCGATCAACCTAGCCCACCACGTTCCTATCCTAGCACCATACGAACATGGCGGGAGACAATCCATCTGGTCCTGCACTCCAGCCAGCCGGAGGAGCTTCAGAGTCAACATCAGCAGCTACAGGATATGTGGAAGCAGTTGCACCAGGCAGTCCTTCAACAACATACTCACCACTCACCTCCTTCATGCCTAAGCTTCACCTCCCCAAGTTCAACGGCAAAGATTTTCCAGCATGGGCAACTCATTTTGAGCTCACTGCATCCCTTCTGGATCTGTGGCCTTACTACACTGGAGAAGCAGCCAAACCAGTAGCAGATGCTTCAGAAGCTGAAAAACGACTTTACGAACGACGCAACAAGGAGGCCTTCCTCTACCTACTCAATAGCATTCACGAGCAGCAGTTGAAGTCGCTCCTGCCCTGTTCTACCAAGGCAAACAGTGCAGAGGAAGCATGGAGCCGACTGAAGACTATGCACCAGTCAAAATCCGAGAGCAGCCAAGCCGAGATGTGGAGCCGCTTCATGAATCTGAAGATGGAAGAAGATGAATCAGCACAAGCCTACCTACAACGAGCTGAAGCAATGTTGGAGGAAGTAGCAGCGATCGGCTTGGAGATTCTAGAGTCTCTTTTCAAGACCGTCATCCTCACCGGCCTTACACCGGAGTGGGACACTTTCCGTGCAACACTACAAGCGCTCCCGCAGTCAATGAAGAGTCGTGCGTTCATCTTTGAGGCCCTTGTCAACGAGCAGCAGAGTCGAGACCTTGCACGGAACAAGCGGAGTGACGAAGGTGCGTGGAGTGATGCAGCGGCCACAAGATATGGCAACCAATTCCAGAGGCAAGGAAATTTCAGCCCAAACCGCCCTCAACCCTACTACGGTACGAAATTTCAGTCACCTTCCAACCCATACAAACCCTCTCGTTTTCCTCAGTCAAGTCCTCCCTAAAAGTCCAGTCCCTTTGTCCAGCCAAGGCCTTCGATTCCCAATCAATACCAGCCTAGGAATGCAAGAGTCAATACGCTAAGAGTCAATCATTTCAGCCAAGCCCCGAACGCTAAAAAGTTTAATTTTGAGTGTTTTTGTTGTCATGAGTGGGGTCACCCGTGGTATGCTTGTCCTAAGAAGCCTCCTAATTGGATCCCCCCACCTCAGCTACTATCTGAAAAAGGTAAGGCAGCCATAGCAAATATAGCAAGTCATTCTACAAGTCAAGATGAGTCCAAAGAGTCTGATGGTCCTGTCATTTTTAACGCTGCTACTTGCATGCACGTTTTGTCTTCTAGTAGTGAGGAGTTTATTCTTGATAGTGGCTGCTCTGAAACCATGACTCCCTATCAGTCCATTCTCAAGGATTTTCAGCCCTCATATGACTCAAAAGCTGTGACTCTTGCTGATCTTGGCAAAGTACCAATCAAAGGAGTCGGCAAGCTTGAGTTCAAAAAGGATGGTAAGTCATTTTGTGTCAATAAAGCTTTGTTTGTTCCTGATTTGGGAGCAAACTTGCTCTCAGCCGGACAACTCGAAGAGAAAGGTGCCTCCGTTCTCTTGCAAGGGGGGAAAGCCAAAGTGTGGGACAGTGCAGGAAATCTGGTGGCTGAAGGCGAGCGTACCGGGCGGCTCTACAAGATGAAGTTGGAGATTAAGCGCGGTGCTAGCAACACGAAGAACGACGTTGTCTCGCTTCCCGCTGTTTCAACCGATCAAGTCAACAACAAAGGGAGTATCTCCCAAGCTGAGGTATGGCATGCACGCTTGGGGCACGTGGGAGTGCAAGCATTGAAAGAGTTGGTAAATCACAAGAGCGTGGAAGGATTGAGTTTGAGTGAAAGTGCAGTCAAGTCCCTTTCTTCCGTTCCATGTCCATCTTGTGTGGAAGGTAAGCTAGCTAGAAAGCCATTCTTCCCTTCTAAGTCTCAGTCAAGGGACCTCCTAGAGTTGGTCCACACTGATGTCTTCGGCCCCATGCGAGACCCTACTCGAAACGGTAAGAGATATTTGGTGTCTTTCATTGATGACAAGAGTCGTTTCTCGTGGTCCTTTTTCATCAACACCAATGATGAAGTTCACAAGTGTTTCAAGCAATGGCTAGCACTTGTTGAGAGAGAGTCAGGGAAGAAGTTACTCACCTTGAGGTCGGATCGAGGAGGTGAGTACATGGGGAAAGCGTTTCAGGGGGAGTTGTAGGCATTGGGCATCAAACAACAGTTCACTTGTTCCTATAGTCCTCAGCAAAATGGAGTGGCAGAGAGGTTTCATCGCACTATCCAGGCTATAGCTACCACTTTCCTTCAGTTCAAAGGCCTTGACAAGCTCTGGTGGGGTGAGGCAATCACTATGGCAATTTATGTTCGCAACAGGAGACCCACAAGGCCCTTACCGGATGGTGTAACGCCATGTGAGGCTTGGTTTGGAGTTAAACCAGATCTGTCTATGCTTCGTGTTTTTGGTTCCATGGCCCAATACCGTGTTCCAGATGCAAAGAGACTCAAGTTGGACAGCAAAGCTCATTGGGGCCTCTTCATCGGCATGAGCAATGAGAGCAAGGGATGGGTCCTTTGGAATCCTGTCACCAAGCGAGAAGTGGTTTCAAGGGATGTTGTCTTCTATGAAGACATGTCCCTTGCAGGTTGGCATAAGTTTTCCTCTTCCTCCTCTCTACCCTCTATCCAACAGGAACCAGCAAGCGCACTTGAGGAAACAACACAAGAGGAGGAAGAAGATGACACCGATTCTGACCATAGCGGACCGATCATCGATCTCCCTCAAGCCGTCATGAATGAGTCCAGCCGTGCCACGCCAGTGCCACCAGCAGCTACTCA
This sequence comes from Closterium sp. NIES-65, assembly GCA_948144175.1. Lineage (NCBI taxonomy): Eukaryota > Viridiplantae > Streptophyta > Zygnematophyceae > Desmidiales > Closteriaceae > Closterium > Closterium sp. NIES-65. The sequence goes on along the minus strand of CANXME010001874.1, from coordinate 434,178 downwards.
ACCAAGTGGAGATGAAGTTCAGCCATCAAATGAAGACAATCCACCGCAGCAAGTCACCGTTCCATCACCACCAAAGGAGCAGCAACCAACAGTCACAAACCAGCCAGCTATATCAACACCAACCTCACAATTTCAACGCCAACCGGATCAGCCCACCACTACGCCATCAAACCCATCACCAGCCATCACTCCAGAGGCAACTACAGAAGCTCATCATCATCCTATGCAGCAGCAATCAGCAGCTACAAGACCCCAAGTACCTACATCAACACCATCTACGACTCTTCCTAGCAACAAGTCAACCGTCACCGCAACACCTCGTTCTCATACCACACGTTCATCACTTGTTCCAACGTCAAGCCAGCTCATAGCACAAGGATCACTTCAGTGAGTCACCACCAACACCAGCGCCAACAGTCCACTTCTTCACCCAAGACCTTTCTCAACTTCACCCCCACGTCCCGGATTCGGTCGTCATCAGTTACCACCATCTTCAACACCGAGCAACAACACCAACCAGCCCCAACCATCACCACCTCTCGACAAGGCAGCGTCATCATCAATTCTCGAGCTTCTAGTCTCAAGATCCCCACCAAGAGCATCTTCACAACCAACTATGTCGACAAACGTTTCAGCTTCACCGCCACGAGTCACCATACCTAATCCTCAAGTCAACACCGATAATCAAGATATTTCCACGCCAGGAGAAGAACAAGCAGCCGTGCCACCGTCGTAGCCGATGTCGCAGCCGTTGTCTCAGCCGCAAATGACCGCATCAACGCAATCAAACACTGTGAGACCGAACCCTACCACTAATGTGTCTCAGCCAAGTGAGGAGTTTGGTAAAGGTAAACGAGTCCGCAAGGTAAAAAAGCCCTTCACTTTCATGGTTGACAGGTCATCAAGGTGCACATGTGAGGAGAGTGAGAATTGCATTCACAAGAAGGTAGAGGCAATATGCATGGCAGCATCACACCTTCTGCGAGAGCCCTTGAGTCATCGTGAGGCAATGGCAAGTCCCGAGAGAGAGCATTGGTTGAAAGCCGAGGAAGAAGAGATTGAGAGTCTCATGAAGCGAGGTACATGACGTCTTGTTGAGCCACCTCCAGGGAAGAAGGTAATTGGTGTCAAATGGGTGTACAAGATCAAGGTAAAAGGTGATGGTAGCCTCGATAGGTACAAGGCAAGGTTAGTGGCAAAAGTACACCACGGTACAAGTCCTCCTCGCCATAGCCGCATATCTTGGTCTCCATATCCATCAAATGGATGTCAAGAACGCATTTCTCTACGGTGTCTTGGAAGAAGAGGTATACATGGCACAACCCGAAGGATATGATGACGGTACGGGTCGAGTGTGTCGCTTGGTAAAGTCCCTTTATGGTCTCAAACAGTCCCCACGGATTTGGTATCATGCTCTTGAGCAGGTACTTTTCAAGCATGGTTTCACAAGGTCCATGAGAGACAACGCTCTGTACTTCATGCACACGAGTGAGGGGGAGTACATTTGGCTCTTGGTATATGTCGATGACCTCCTCCTAGTCTCAGGTTCTCTTGATCTTCTCAACAAGGTGAAAGGTATTCTCATAAGTGCATTCACGATGACCGATCTTGGTGAGCCGAGTCATTATCTTGGTATGAACATTGTGAGAGATCGTAAGTCACGGTCCATCTTCCTATTCCAGCAAAGGCACATCCAAAAGGTCCTTGAGAGGTTTGGTCTTGATGATAGCAAGCCATCACCTACCCCACTTCCTTCCAACTTTGTCCCTTTGTCTTCACATCAGCCCTATGAAGAGAGAGAGTCAAGCCTTGATATCATAGGTATTAAGGAGTTGTGTCTTGAGGAGAGTGAGCATCATGGTGAGAATTCACTAAGGTATCTCCACAAGACCTAGCTCTCTACCAAAGTTAGGTTGGGTATCTCATGTATGCAGCCCTATGCACAAGGCCCGACTTAGCATTCACGGTATCTAAGCTAGCTCAACACATGAGTGCCCCTTCACCTATTCATATGCATACAGCCAAGCGAGCTCTTCGGTATCTCAAAGGTACTTCTAATCATGGTCTTCTCTTCCAAGCCAGCCCATATGCAAGCTCCCTCCAAGGCTTTACCGATGCAGATTGGGCGGGAGAATTGAGCACATGCAAGTCTACCGGCGACTACATCTTCCTCATGTGTGGTGCCGCTGTATCTTGGCAATCGCGCAAGCAAAGTTGTGTGGCACTTTCAACAACCGAAGCTGAGTACATGGCAATGACCGAAGGAGCAAGGGAGGCAATCTGGTTACGTGGACTCTTGGAGGACTTGAGACAGCCGCAAACTCAACCAACTCCGCTCTACGTGGACAACACTTCAGCCATAGCTCTTTCCAAGAACCCGGTTCATCATGGGCGTACAAAACACATCGAGGTGCAGTAACACTTCATTCGTGGGCAACTAGAGAAGGGAGTTATCGCCGTCAACTTTTGCCGTTCATTCGATCAAGCAGCAGATTTCATAACCAAGGTTCTTCCACATGATGCATTCAACATGTGCAAGGCAAGAGCAGGCCTCATGACACTTTATGAAGCAGTGGAGCAGTTTGAGGAGAATGAGGAGTGTGAGGGGAAGAGACGTGGGCAGCAGCATGACGTGTATGCTAAGGAGATGTGAAAGGAGCATCATCATGGGTGTATGTGTGCTTCGAGTCTGGTGCGAGGGGGAGTGTTGGAGAATCAAGTTTCTGCCGCCCCAGCCCTTTGCACACAAGCAGCTATCAGTAGATCTGCACTGTGGATGCCCGATTGATCCTGGAGAGGGTTACAGGCGCGTTCGCCTGGGGGGTTATGGGCGCACTGACCCGCTACTGAAACAAGCTCTTTTATCCCAATGGTCTAGTGGTTGGGATTCTGACATGGTATCAGAGCGGTCTCGGGTTCGATTCCCGGTGTATGCACATGTAGGCCGTTGCCGCTGTGCTTAGTCCTGTGCCTCCCAGTGTGGGGGGGTGTCAGTAGATCTGCACTGTGGATGCCCGATTGATCCTGGAGAGGGTTACAGGCGCGTTCGCCTGGGGGGTTATGGGCGCACTGACCCGCTACTGAAACAAGCCCTTTTATCCCAATGGTCTAGTGGTTGGGATTCTGACAGCAACAGCAAGGGGGAATGTCGGCGATGAATCAGAGGCTTCGGGAAGTACTTCGAAAGTTCCACCATCAATCATATTTCAGCCGAAGACTCGATACAGTTCAAAGCTGCCTTCAAACCGAAGTGTTGGCAGTTTCTACAGGTTTCTACACATCAGAATCAGCTATAACAGAAATATCCAGAGTTTTCTTATTCATGCACCTCATGTGGCACTCAAAGTCACTCAAGGTCCATCCAATCTAGATTGTGCCCAAGTTACCAGGGAAGTTACATTGTCTATCAGCCTAGTTTGAGCTTTCAATCTGTCTTGTTTGTGATGCCTATAGAGTTGTGCTTTAGTGGGCTTGTTAATCTTGAACATAGTGAAGTTTTACCTCATCCAGTCAATTCCAGCAGCCCTGCTAAGACTTTCCAGCCAAGTTTCCAGCCCTCCAGTAGTCACAGCTACTCTGTTTTACAAGTATAAAGCGGTCGAAGAGGAGCTGAAAAAACTATGTCCAAAACCCAAAACCCGCCATCCTATCGGCCGCAAGATCACACACTCAGGTGCAAACTACGTCAAACTAACACGCTGACACGCTGTCCAACGAACGCCACGGGCAGGAATTTGTTGTGTGCTGGCCATCTCTCACCAAACTGTCAAGCTACCGTCACGTCAATCTCCTTTATTTACCGCTTTCCGCTCTCTCAATGCTTTCTCCCATCGCTCCTGCCGCTCCCTCTTGTTGTTCTCGCCGCCCTCGCCGGCAATCCCCTCGCACCCCCAGTGCTCCCAGCTTCGCTCGCGCCGCCCGTCGCTTTCTTACTCGCTCCCACTCTCCTCGCTCACATCACTACTGTCGCCCTGTTTCTCTAGTCGATCCTCTCTCTCCTATCGCCCATGTCGGTCCCTCGTTCCTTCGCTGCCTCGTTTGCCCTGCTCCACCGCCTCGCGGAAGCGAGGAAGCGACGGGCCGTCGCTTTCTCTTCCCCCGTTCGTCCCGTTGCTTCTGTCACTTCCATCATTTCCCCGATACGCTTAAGTTTTCTCTCCCATTCCAATTCCATTGAATGATCTCCCTAAGTATTTACGTGACCTGTTTAACGTGACCTGGCTCGTCAAACAAGGATGACAAATTTGAATGACACTAGACTAGACTACCATGGGAAAACATGTCCACTCACACTGCCTCACATCACGTACCACTACCAAACTGCGGTGAAATAGTTGCTAGGGTGGATGGTCAGGCGACGCGGCGTTCGAGAAGGGAGTTGAGATTTCATCTTTTTTTGCTGACGAAATTTGCTGCTGGCGGACTAGCGAGCGCACGACATGTTTGTGATGCTCGCATCGCTTTATGACATGACGCACTTCGATGGCTAGCGAAGACAGGTCGGCGAATTGCACGAAGCACCAGCGCAACCGTGAGCCCCCGCGAACCGACACCGTGTCGAGCCTCGCACGTAGGTGCGTCGTAACACCTTCGTTCACACGACACACGTTTGAATGGCCCAAACCAACGTGCCATGAAATGTTATGACAATGTGTTTAGGGTTGTTGCCTCTTACGAGTGCAATTGAGTGAACGAACGAGAGTTGCACTATCGAAGCAAGAGTCCAATGAGCGAAGGCATGAGCGAATAATATATAGCGAAACTACAGTGGTAGCGGTAATGGACTGTGGTTGTCGCGCGACGGGCCTGGGACTGAGGTTGGGAAAAAGTGTCGAAGCGAAGGCCCGGAGCGTGGGTTACCCGCCGAGCCGTGAGGTCGGGGTGCGATGTGCGAAGGTGGCGGGCGGATTGTCGATGCGAGGGTTGCGAGTGGTAACGGTGCTGACTGTGGTGCTACAGTGATGTACGCGTTGAGCAGGGATGCGAAGTAAGGAAAATGATTTTTCCTTACAATGCCTCCCTGACCGGATGCATGCCCGTATGGGGTTTATATTTTTTGCCAGCTTGTCCGTTCAGAAATCCGTCACGTCGTGTGGTCAGGTCTGACGGAGCGCGTGGGTGAGGCCCGAAATTGGTTAGAGACAGGTCCGGACCAGGTTCGAAACATCGCGACACACGAGGCCCCAAGTTGGTTCTATTCCTAGAACTTTGGGGCCCCAATCTGATCATTTCCTTGTTATGTTGGTGCAGCAGGGTCGTGCCGCACGATTCTGGACGGCACACCGTCACAACAAAGCCCCTGGCTCGCGTTTCGTGACACCAACAACAGAAACAGTAGTTTCTTGGCGAATGAATCTGGGTTACAGGAGTTCGCAACAAAAGAGGCGTGAACTGGGGCTCCCTGCCTCTCACTCTCTTGCCCCCCTGAGCCCGCTTCTCCCATTCCTCGCACAAAATCTAGCGGGTGTGCGACTGCACGAACCCATTTGCGAGCCCCTCTATTCTGCTTGGCCCGCCATTTCGTAGCATAGGAACTGCTCCCTTGCAGGAGATTTCGCCTCTGCTTTTCGTTTCCGCATCGACTCTTGAGGTGCCGATACTTTCTAACCAGTCACATTGGGAACTTCTTAACGCGTATGGAAAGAAAACAAGCTTTGGCGTCGGTTCCCAGGTTCGGCGTGGTTCTTAGCTCTCTCGCTGCATCCCTTCCCGCTGCAACTCCGCTGTATCGCCTTTAGGCTTACATGAAAAGTCGAAGCGCATCCGCTGTGCCTCAGATATGTAACCCCCGTTTTGACCAATGGGTATCAAAGCGTTTTTTCCGCTCTGCGCGGAGCCCGTCTTATATCAGTCTCAACCGCCTCTTAAGACCAAGTAGCTTCAATTTGTTTTGAATCTTCACTCGTTTAGTAGCTTCATTCACTTCCATACCCCGTAAGCATATTCCTCGGCAACAATGGTCACAAAGTTGACGGATTCGAATTTTGGTCTCGTTTATGAAAGTAAGCTTCCAGCGGTGGTCTTCTTCTCTAATAAATCGGACACCTCTTGCGTAAAAATGCTCTCTATGTTCGAAAGCCTCGCGGAGGAACACACGAATCTAGCATTCTTCAACCTGGATATTGACGAGAACCCTATTGATAGCCGGGAGTATTTTATCCGCGAGCCGGCTTTCTTACTCTTTGATGGATGGCAAAATGTTGGCAAGTTTGTCAGCATGGATGATATGGCGGGTCTCGGGCATTTCATAACTCACCGCTTCCGCGTGAAGTGATGTGTACTCCCTTGGAATTCAGGCGCATAAAATGTCGCTGACATTCAGGCGCATTGCTGGTTGTTGAAATTATCCAGGGCTACGATTTTTCAGCATCTACACCAGCCAACCCAAGGTTATCAATTCTCCAGCCCGCCCATGTGTGCGAGGCACTGAAGATCGCAAAAAATCAGTGAAGAGGGGCGTGGGCTGCTGGGAAGAGGGCAAGGGAAGGGAACTCAACCTAAAGAACACTTGCAGTTTGCATGATTCGAAATCACTAAAATCTTTTGACCTTGACAATCAAATCATTCAGAGGCTTGCCCTGGCAAACTTGATTTGCCTGGACACTTTCCAGCTTTCCTTTTCCCCTTCCCTTTTTCAGCAAAAGAGAGTAGCTTGTTCTATTGTTTCACTACCCCACCAACCTCCTTGCTCCCACCCAATCAAACCCATCACTCCTCTCCTCTGGAATAACTGAACCTTCAGAAACAAGAGATCCTTCAGAGAGGCTCAACGACGAATATCTCAACAACCTCCTCCCTCCTTCCCCTCCTCCCCACACTGTCGTGAGCATCAGCTCCTGCATTCTTCCAAAAAACTCGACTCATCTGACAGAACTGACCCTTCAGAAACAATCGATCCTTCGGAGAAACTTGACGACTCCCGCAACAAGCTCATCCCTCCCTCCCCTCCTTTCCAAGCCGTTGTGAGCATCAGCTCCTGCATTCTTGGATGCTGTATTCTAGAATCCGATAACCGTTCTGGATGCGGCAACACCAGAAGGCCTATCGACGGGACTTCCGGTCTTTGAATAGGCTTTTGGGACGTCAATCCAATCACCTGACCGGTTTTGGAGCCCTGTCTAGGGTCTGAGTGAGATTCTTTGCTCCCCTGTGCAAGATGCGCCCTCTCCTCTGCCCTTCTTGTCCCCTCTTTGAGCTCACCCGCTCTATCTATACTCTGCTTCCTCAGCGACCCCTTCTCACCGTCTCGCTCATCCTCCTCGTCCGTTTCCTCATCCTCTGACCCAACCACGATACTGAGAAGAGGAATCCCTTCCCTCTCACCCTCCTCCCCCCCTGCCAATCCTGCTTCTCCCTTTCCTCGCCCCACTTTTATTCCCGTCACCACTGCTCCTCCCCCTCCCAATCCTCCTCCTGAAGCACTCGCCTGAGTGGCAGTGGCATGGCCATACATGACCATTCCTGTGACCGCTATACACATGCCGAGGATGCCTTTAAGGGAGATGGCAGAGTCGAATAGCACCACTCCCAGCACGAGCACTAGCACGGTCTTCATGTGGCCTAACACCTGGTAAGTCGAGGCGGAGAATTTCCCGATGCAGAGGTAGGCGCTGAGATTGCAGACCACTGCTAGGCAGCAGGAGAGAGTTATGAAGACCTGTAATGGAAAAGGGAGTACCAAAAGGAAGAGGAGCAGGAGGTGAGGGAGAGCCGAGGGAAGGACGATGAGGAGCAGCATGAAGGCCTGGAGAGGTGCTGATTGGCTGAAAAGTTAAGGGAGAGGGAGAAACTGAGGTATCAGTTCAGCCGTACTCACAATGGCGTAGGGCTGGTAATGGTAGTCGAGGAGGGAGCGGGAGGTGAGGAGGAGGTCGAGGGAAGGACCGATGAGGAGCAGCATGAAGGCCTGGAGAGGTGCTGATTGGCTGAGGAGATCGAAGGAGCCAATGGAGTATCGTTCTTGGAGCAGACCAATCAGCTGTGAGAATGGGAAGGAGAGTATGGGGAGAAAGGAAGGCGATGTTAGCAGGAGGGAAGGAGAATGGTGGAAGAGGGAGTGGATCGAGAAGGTCGAGTTTCATTCTGCAAGGGCAGAGGGCTAACAAGGGCTTTGCAGAGTGATACCATCACATGCACATTGCCATATTTATTGAATGCAGGCATCGTACCATCATGTGCATGGCGGAGCAGAGAACTGCAAATGCAGCCACTGCTAGCCCAAGTGGGTTGACATGGATCTCCGAGACAGTGCAGAGGGCGACGCCCAGCATGACCACCAATTCTTTGAGTCAATTCAAGTCGAGTCATCAAATCGTACCATCATGTGCATGGCCGAGCAGAGCACAGCAAAAGCAGCCACAGCTAGTCCCAGCGGGTTGACATGGATTTCCGAGACAGTGCAGAGGGCGACGCCCAGCATGACCACTGCGACGGCTGCTTTCACCCGCGGGGTGAACGATCGCCCCTTGAAGACAGCCTCGAAGAAACAGACGGTCGGGATGATGCTGACCTTGGAGATCTACGGTTGAGAACGGAGGGGGTGTGGCAGGAGAGGGTTGTGGGGGGGAATATGAGACGAGGAGGGGAGAAAGATAGTGAGGGAAAATGAGAGGAGGTGAGGTGAGGGGGGGGGGAATGAGAGTGAGAGAAGTTGATGGGGCCTGGACCAGCCCGAACCAGGAAGAGCAACAGCACCACACGCCGTAGCTGAGCAGTGTGACTCGTTACAAGCTGAACAGCGTGACTCGCCAAAAGCTGAACAGCGTGACTCCTCCAAGCCCACCTGGTAGAATCCGACGGAGTTGAGGAGGAGCGAGGGGTTGGTGGCGACGAGGGTGACGGAGTGTGACTCGTTACAAGCCAAACAGCGTGACTCGTTACAAGCCCACCAGGGGAACGAAAGGAGAGACCCACCTGGTAGAATCCGACGGAGTTGAGGAGGAGCGAGAGGTTGGTGGCGACGAGGCTGGCGTTGCCGAGCAGAGCGAAGCCCAGCAGCACGGGGAGGGGCACGCTGAGCTGCTTGGGGACCAGCCCCGCGCACGCTGATGCGACCCCCGTTAGGGCTGTGAGCGCGAAGTGCATCCCCGTCAGTGTGCTGACTGGACGAGGGGGAGTATGGAGGGGAAGAAGGGGGAATGAATGGGGAGGTGAGAAGCCCAGCCCAGCAGCACGGGGAGGGGCACGCTGAGCTGCCTGGGGACCAACCCTGCGCACGCTGATGAAGAGAGGGGGGAAGGGGATGGGGAGGGGGACGAAAGGGGAATGAGGAGGTGAGAAGGCCAGCGGCACCCCCAGCGGCACGGAGAGCTGCCTGGGGACCAGCCCCGCGCAGGCTGACGCGCATCCCGGTTAGTGATGAGACTGGGGGAGGGGGAAGGAAAGGGTTGGGGGTGTGAGGAGGCGAGGAACGGGAGGAAGGGAGGCGGTGTAGGGTGGGGAAGGGAGGGAAGGGGAAAGGGGGACGAAGGGGGAGAGATAGGAAAAGGGATATAGGGGGTTACGAACTCTGTTTCTGCGGTACTACCGAGTACGAAGCAACTATTACCGAAGACGAGGCAAATACGAATCAGCTCTTACCGAAGCCGTATCCGGAAATGACTTGCTTGTTGACCATAATGATCCCCACCCACCCCGGCCATACTCTAACGAGTTACATGGCTTACCGAATCAATTCTTACCGAAGACAAAGCCGTATCCGGACATGACTTGCTTGTTCACCATGATGATCCCCACCCACCGACCCCATGAGTCGCTCTAGCCACGTGCGACTGACTAGATTAATAATGTCTTACCGAATAACGAGGCATCTCTTACCGAATACAAAGCCGTATCCGGACATGACTTGCTTGTTCACCATGATGATCCCCACCGACCCCACCACGTTCATCGACCAGATGCCCACCGTCGCCGCACATGACGGCGGCTCTCGCGCTGCTGCTGCTGTTGCGTCGCCGCGCGCTGCTGCCACCATTTCGTTCGACGCAGCTGCTGCTGTCGGTTTAAAGTCGGACCCGAATATTGACGTTAACTCGTCATGGTTCGATTCGAATGCCGAGAACGTAGGCGACGGCGACGATTCGCGAAACTGTTGGTTTTGCGGTAACTCGAACGACGAGAACGACGACCTTTCGTACGCCTGTTGCTGCTGCTCTAATGGCGACATATCGCACAACCCCGCACACGAGAGTCTAAGTCCGTAGCCTCCGGCAACAGAGAGAACGTACCTCGCAGGGTAAAACACCCAGTTAGTACGCAAAATGATGTACTACCTGCCCTGATACCTCTGGTACAGCTGAAACCTCTAACTACTTCTAGCGAGAATGTTATGACATAGTAGCGGCTTGAAGCACGGAGGCTGATGCTAGGTCAGTAGCGGGAAAATCCACGACAGACACGTACTGTTGCTGATAAACGCTAGTAAGCCACGATATGGCGAGTCCAGGTAAGTGAGGTGGAGCATTATTGAGGGAGTGTCCAGCTCGTTCATTTACTGTTCGTAAAGCCCTTCAGTTACCACAATTTGCGTTGTAACACTGAGTTTTACAAAAATGCCAGACACGATCAGCTCCCGTTCACGATACGGCACACCCCCTGCACGTACCTCGAATCGTGTGACGCACGTTACAGGAATCAGCGTGCGCATCGAACAATGGTACAGAACCGCGTCCTGCCCACTACAGTGAGTGCCCATCGTATCGCGCGCTTGATTTCGCATGTGCCGCCTGACACTCGCCAAAACCTATAGTGGAAGTGTTGGCCTGGCGAAAATTCTATCGCTTTGGTTGACGAGGGAACTGGTTACCTTGGTTGCCACACGGCCCCTGCACTGTTGAAAACTGTGTGGGGGGATGGTGTCCGCGCGCCAGAATGACAGAAAGGGTGGACTCGAGCAAGGCACGTTCGTTTATAGGTACAGTGTTCAGTTTTGAACCCCGGATCGTGAGGAGGTACTAGATTTCCCGAAATGAACGAGCTGGACACGCCCTGATTGATGTGAAGGTGCCGAAGTGAGGAGAGGAGAGATTAGGAAGACAGAACGAGAAGTGGGTGCGAATGGCGGTTGTTGGAAGTTGGACAACCAACCGAAACAACCAATGGGAGTGTTCCTGGATTCTCCCGAATCCAGGAACAATGCAGAAGACCACCACCACACATTGTTTCTGGTGAAGGTTTTACATTTCGGGACACCCCTTCCGGAGTGCTTTCTCTGCGTTTTTCCTTTTCCGAACTACCCGTCGCCATTTGCTGCTACTAGCCACGGTTTTGGAGCATACACTGGAATATAAAAGTTTGGGGACTGAAGAGTACAGTGGTGCAACCAGTAAACCAGGTTGACGCTTTTCCCGCAAACCACAAGTCACGTTTCACACCGTGAAGAACAACAGAGAACGCTTGATCTCGATCACAAACCATCACCTTGGATTTCACCTGAGCGGTCAGGCTTATTTTCAAAGGCGACAAGGCATCCTCCAATAGCTTGGACTGTATCCGCTGTTTCGCCATCAGCTGGTTACTCACAGACATTCTCGAGAGGCACTGTCAGGTGTTCGTACACAAGCGAGGATTCTGGCGAACTTTGGTGCGAAGTTTGCATGCATGCGATCAGGGCTTTGATCAGTTTTGCACAGTGGCGACAGGCTAGGTTGGTGAAATCTCAGGATCCAGGGCACAGGCGAAACGAAACGTCACAGGCAAACGCAAGCAGCAGGTGGGGCAAGCCTGGAAGGGGTCCACATCAAATTCTATCTTCGGATGGGCGAAAACAAAGTGCGGTACATGATGCCCGCTAAGTACCCACAACTTTTTTCGTCATTTGGGTGTTTAGTGAGCAACAGCTTTTTCGCCTGCTCGCCAACATTCGCCACGGGCAAAATCGGGTATGTAGTGGGCAGGTGAAGAAATGTAACCAGCGCCTTAAAAAAACTCTCACGAACCAGCGTGATAAGGACGTGTCTCACTTCCAACGAGTCTGCGAGCCGGTCCGCTCTTGGAAATGCTGCACCCCAAAACCGTGGACTGGTCCGCCGGACCAGGTTGAGTCCGTACTGGCGAACCAGCTTCGGACTGGTCCGCTGATGAAATCTACAGTGGCGTGTAGGCGAGAACACTGCGTGTTTTTCCCAACACTAGGTTACTATGACTCGTAAGGACTCCATGTCATTGGGCAATCCGCCATCGCGCGCTGTCAAGTTTTGCGATACTCGTGGGGTGAGTTCGCAGCTATTCGTGAAAAGACGACTGTTCAGGAGTCCAACGTGGACCAGCTCGCCGAACCAGTCAAGACTCCCCAGTACAGTCCTTTTCCGTCGTTAAAACACGCGGGTCCACGCTTCGGTCCACGCTCGGGTCCGTGGTGGTTTGGTGGACTGGTCCACGTCGACCGCCTAGATCCAGCGTGGACCGAAGATTTTGAGACACCCTCTAAGCTGAATCGCTCATCGGAATTGAGGGTGACGCACCCCTTTTGCCTGGGACGACGCAGGGGGGTGACGGTCGACCGAGCATCAGGGCGGCCAACTCCCTCGCGTGAGTCCCCCGCCAGGCTGGCGCGGGGCGGGGCTCTGCCCACGACCCCCGCCCCGGCCCCCCACCCCGAATTCCTACAGAACCCCACGTTGCAGCCGACGGGTGGCGAACTCGCGCGTGAGCGACGAGGGGCCTAGTTACCCCTTCACGGAGGCGGACATTCGCTTCGCGTTGCCCGCGAGGCCCTAGTAACCCTCTCGGGCTGCCCTCGCCGGGCAGGCGGGTTGGTTGCGAAATTCAAAGGGCCCGACCCCACCCTCGTCAACATCGCTGGCCCCTCGGGAGGGGACACGTGGCTCGCCCTCGCCACCCCGACCACCCCCACGCACGGCCCACACAAACCACCCACCTCCGCCCCTCCGAACCCCGCCCTCGAGGGCATGCCCGGTACGGGCCGAAGCCAGAGGCTCGCCCTCGGCCACGACGACCTGCCTTGTCCGCCGAGCTGCATACTAGGCGACCGACCCATTTCTTGATGGGGGGTCCCACTCCATCCCTCATTTCTCCTTTCCACCTTCGCTTTCCGATTTCCTCTGCCTCCCTGTCAGCTCTCCGCGCTCCTCCCCAAACCTTCCGTGATACCGACCGTGGTGTTAGCATGGCGACCAGTAGGATAGTACTACCTGCGACTGAATTCCCCCTCCACGTGCCAGTGGGCGTCGGTGGGTACGGGGTGACGCTTGAGATGAAGGACTACGAAGCCCTTCGCGACGAGAAGGCCGAGTTCACAGAACCTTGCTTCGACCTCGGCCTCGCGTGAGCGCGCATCCCTAGGTCGCGCTGTCAGTTGTTTAGGGTTCAGCGCGTTTTCGTCGGCGTCCTTTCTAGGTCGACGTTGGCCTTGTCGATTTCCCGTGTGGTCGACGATGTCCATCCGCGATGGACGTTTTAGCTGCGTCGTCTTATCAACTAGTCGACCATTGGCCCTACGTCGGTGACGTCCGTCATGCTTCCGGCGACATCGCCGTCGTGCTTTACCTTCGTCCGGCATGGATTGTAGCTCACCGCGCAAGTGTTTCGCTCCCGCCTTTTCGCCCCCGCTTGTCCCAGGTACGAGCTCGATCGTCTGGGAAAAGGCGACAGCATGATCCTGATCCGCGGTGCGAGTCTTCGCGCCGCCAGGACGGCGTCGAAGGCGGACTATCTGGTTTTCGGGTCGGCCTTCGGCTTCGAAGCCCTCGCCATCCCCCTGTGCACCGGGTGAGTGTTCCGCGCCCGCGAGGTTTGATCCACGCCGACCGAGTTGCTTGTTGTTCCTGGACAGAACCCTGAATGTCTCCGTCGTGCTTGTGTGGGCAGGGGCGGACCTCTTCCCGGCAGGCACTGCAGCGTCCTGCTTGTTGTGCGCCCTGGCGACCTGCTTTTGCCCGACGAGGAGGAGATCGGGACGTTCTACCGCCACCTCGACCCCAAGACCTCCTCCAAGCGGCACGAGGAGGAGGCGGCCAACGTTATGAGGTGGGACAACGTCGACGGCTAGTCGCGCCGCTCTTTAACGGCGTTCATGCCGCCTTGTCTGATGGCTCTTTCCCTTCTCGTAGCGCAGGTTTTTCGCCGAGTGCGCGAAGGCGGAGTTGAACCGTGAGGGAAGGCAGTGGACGGCTGCGCCTCCTTCCGCCGAAATCCTCTCCGAACGTCTGGAGAGTCTTGCCGCCCCCATCCGTGATGTGAGTTTCCAACGTCCATGTCGCCTTGTCGCCTGGGCTATCGTCGTCGAGGCGTCGACTCACCCTTTTCGTCGTCGCCATGTGCTTCGGATGTTGATGCAGAAATTGCCCGACATCCTCAAGGAGGAGGTCGCCGGCTCGGGGCTGTTTGCGGTCAACGCGTTCGCGTGGTCTTTGGAGCATCTCGACGACGTGTTTCGCAGCTACGATCCGCTCATCGTCGAGAACCCGAAGATGGTCGGCTTGAAGGCGCTCCGACTGGAGCTGCTGCACCACGCGGAGAAGGCCGCGTCGAACAGAGGGGAGGCGGCGTCGACCGTGGCCCGTGGCGTCGAAACCGGCATCGCTATGGGTGGGGAGGAGGAGCACGAGAGGGAGGACGTTGAGGGGGGCGGGGAGCACGACGGTGGCTCGGAAGAAGAGGAGGAGGACGTGGAGCGTGAGGAGGACGACGTGGTTGTCACCGGCGAAGAGGAGGCAGTGCAGTTCGCCGGTGAGAAGGTTGCGGATATGGGCGGCGGCAGCGGACCCAAGTTGGGCAAGAAGGCCCGGGGCAGCAGTGGCTCGTGTCAGAACATATCTATAGCTTATACTGCTGTGTAGGCTGTAGTGGGGTATCCCATAGGGGGTACAACCCAGTTAGGGTTTCATATTTGTACTGCTTTCATTCATAGTTCACTCATTTCCTGTTTTCCTACTTTCACATGGTATCAGAGCGGGTCCTACCTTAGGACCGTTGTCTGGGCCCACCGACGCGCGCCCCGAGGCGCGCCCTTTTTTTTAGCGACCCCTCGGGTCGCCTTTTCACTCGCGGCCCCGCCGCCTCCTCTGACGCGGCTTTGCCGCCTCCCCTGACGTGGCCCCGCCGCCTCCTTTAACGCGGCCCCGCCGCCTCCCTTGACGCGGCCCCGCCGCCTCCCTTGACGCGGCCTCGCCGCTTCCCCTGACGCGGCCCCGCCGCCTCCCCTGACGCGGCCCTGCCGCCTCCCTTGACGCGGCCCCGCCGCCTCCCTTGACGCGGCCCCGCCGCCTCCCCTGACGCGGCCCCGCCGCCTCCCCTGCCGAGGCCCCGCCGCCTCCCCTGACGCGACTCCGCCGCCTCCCCTGACGCGGCCCCGCCGCCTCCATTGACGCGGCCCCGCCGCCTCCCCTGACGCGGCCAAGCCGCCTCCTCTGACGCGGCTCCGCCTCTACTGCCGACGGCCCCGCCGCTGCACTCTACGGCCCGCCGCTGCACCCTGCCGGCCCGTCGCTGCTCCTGCCGGCCCGCCGCTGCACCCTGCCGGCCCGCCGCTGCTCCTGCCGGCTCGCCGCTGCACCTACCGGCCCGCCGCTGCACCCATCGGCCCGCCGCCTCTTACGGCCCGCCACTTGCACCTGCCGGCCCGCCGCTGCACCTGCCGGCCCGACGCTGCACCTGCCGGCCCGACGCTGCATCTCCCGGCCGAGCCGCCCCAACAGCCGAGCCGCCAGGGACCCGAGCCGCCCTGCCGCCGAGCCGCCCGGGAGCCGAGCCGCCCTGCACCCGAGCCGCCCAGCCGCCGAGCCGCCCGGGAGCCGAGCCGCCCTGCACCCTAGCTGCCCAGCCGCCGAGCCGCCCGGGAGCCGAGCCGCCCTGCGCCCGAGCCGCCCAGCCGCCGAGCCGCCCGGGAGCCGAGCAGCTGTGCACCCGAGCCGCCCGGTCGCTGAGCCGCCTTTCTGCTGACTGCACGACCTGCCCTGCCTGGTGAGCACTGTCCCACTGACACTGCGAGCTCTTTCCCTACTGCTTGCACTGCGTCGCTGTCGTCACCATGGCTACCCCTAGTGTCCTAGCTTTTGACGCTGAGGGTCGCGCCATTGATTTTGAGGTCTGGTTAGACGACCTGCAGCTGTTCTTACAGTGCGACAGGGCTGACGACCTTTCTCTCTTTGACCTCACCTCTGGCGCCTCTCCTGCCCCTGCTGCTGATGCTGATCCCGCTGTCCGCTCTAAGTGGGCCACCCGCGATGCTGCTGCACGTCTTGCTGTGCGTCGCCACCTCCCTACCCCTGAGCGTGCGCACTTTAGTCAGTACAAGAGTGCTCAGACCTTGTACGACGCTGTAGTTGCGCGCTACTCCTCCCCTGCCACTGCTGCACTGAGCCGTCTCATGCTTCCCTACCTCTTTCCTGACCTCTCTGCCTTTCCCACTGTCGCTGACCTCATTACGCACCTCCGCACTAGTGACACTCGCTACCGCGCCGCCCTTCCTGCTGAGTTCTGCGCTAAGAACCCCCCCCCCATGTACATCGCTCTCTACTACGTAGTCGCACGCCTCCCTGACTCCCTTCGCGTCGTCAGGGACCACTTTCTCGCAGTCTGTCCCACCACTCTCACCGTCGACCTCCTCGAGAAGGCCCTCCTTGCAGCGGAGAAGAGCATAGTCGCTGTAGGTGCTTCTCGTGGTGACCCTCGCACCCCCATCTTTGAGGGGTGCTCTCCTTCCCCCTTGCTGCCCTCTGTTGCCTCTGCTGCTGCTGCCGACCTGCTTGGTCTTGAGTCGGTCGGCGCGGCGTCTGCCCCTAGTGGGAGACGTCGCTCCAGCAAGGGCAAGGGGGGCAAGGGCGCGGGTGGAGCTGGAGGGGGCGGTGGCGGTGGCGGCGGTGGCGGCGGAGGGAGTGGGGGTGGCGGCGGGGCTAGTGGCGGGGGTGGTGGTGGTGGTGGCGGCAGCGGCGGCGGAGACGGTGGTGGTGGTGCCAGCGGTGGTGGTGGAGGCAGCGGCGGAGGTGGAGGCGGCGGAGGTGGAGGCAGTGGAGGCGGCAGCGGAGGAGGCAGTAGTGGTGGAGGAGGTGGAGCTGGTCGGGGTGGTACCCAGCAGCGTAGCGGCGGTGGTGGTGGCCAGCGCTCGCACCGGCAGCAGCAGCAGCGCTCGCGGGACATCCCTTCGCCTCAGCAGCTTCGTGAGTGGTACGCTGGGCGTCAGAGGGGTGGGGGTACTGGTCCCTGCACCTACGTTCTTCGTTCCGGCGACCGCGCGGGTGAGCAGTGTGGGGGTGCCCACGCCACCCAGCGCTGCTTTGGCCGCCTGACGGACGCTTGGCGTCAGCAGTTCCCTGGGGCTAGTGAGATCCCTCGCTGGGATGAGCTTCTCAGGGCTGGTGTAGCGATCTTTGATCTTGATTTTGATGCTATCCTTACTGCTATGTATGTTGTGGATTATAGTGAGGAGAATGAGGGTTACCGGTGTTTTCAGCCCGACCCGGGCATTGGTACTGCTGCACTAGGTGCTTGTGAGGCTGCTGCTCTAGGTGCCAGTGCGTCTGCGCTCTCAGGTACTGGTGAGACTGCGCTCTCAGGTACTGAGTCGTCCTCGTCCTCCCTCACTTTCACACTTGACTCCGGAGCTTCGCGCTCCTTCTTTCGAGACCGCACTACCCTTTCGCCGCTCGCCAGGCCGGTTGCGGTCTCCCTTGCTGACCCCTCTGGGGGTCCTGTCCTGTCTCACTTCTCCACTGTCCTCCCGTGTCCGGCTGCCCCTTCGGGCACCCTGTCGGGTCTGTACCTTCCCTCGTTCTCTACGAACTTGGTGAGTGGAGCGGACCTGCAGGATGGGGGTGTTCACCAGTTCACTCCTGCGCGTCAGAGGGTGACCCACTGCACGGAGGCTCGCACAGGCCGACACCTGGCCACGTTCTCACGTCGGCCGGGGTCGAGTCTCTACACCCTGACCGTTGAGTCTCCTCCTGTCCCTGCGTCTGGTCAGGTGGCTGCGTCGAGTCAGGTACTTGCTGCTGCGTCCCGGTCAGGTCCTGAGTCTGCCCCCTGTTCTTGTCGCCTCCTGTCTCACGAGACTCTCCTGTGGCACCACCGTCTTGGCCACCCCTCCTTGCCCCGTCTTCGGAGCATGGCTTCCCGTGTCCTTGTCTCTGGTCTTCCCCAGTCTCTCCCTCCTCTCCCCTCCGGGCCAGGACCTTCCTGTGTCCCCTGTGTCGAGGGTCGCCTCCGGGCTACTCCTCACTCCTCCCACTTCCCCCCGACAGAGTCTCCCCTGCAGACGCTTCACATGGATGTGTGGGGCCCAGCCCCCGTCCGTGGGCAGGGGTACGAGCGCTACTTCCTGTTGGTGGTTGACGACTACTCGCGTTACACCACAGTCCTCCCCTTGCGCAGCAAGGGTGCAGTCACTGAGGTGCTGATCGACTGGATCCGCGAGGCTCGTCTCCAGCTCAGGAAGAGCTTCGGCTCGGACTTTCCTGTTCTGCGTCTGCACTCTGACAGAGGCGGAGAGTTCTCTTCTCGCCTTCTGCGAGACTACTGTCGTGCACGGGGGATCCGCCAGACCTTCACGCTTCCGGACTCACCACAGCAAAATGGGATTGCTGAGCGCCGCATTGGCATGGTCATGGATGTCGCTCGTACGTCCATGATGCATGCGGCTGCCCCCCATTTTCTGTGGCCGTTTGCGGTGAGGTACGCGGCGCATCAGCTCAACCTTCACCCCCGGGTCTCTCGGCCAGCGATGTCCCCAGCCTTGCTGTGGACGGGGAAGGTTGGCGATGCGTCTGTGTTCCGTGTCTGGGGATCTCGGGCGTTTGTCCGCGACTTGTCTGCGGACAAGCTGTCCCCTCGTGCTGCTCCCTGTGTCTTCCTTGGCTTCCCCACTGACGCCCCAGGGTGGCAGTTTTACCACCCCTCCTCTCGTCGTGTTCTGTCCTCCCAGGACGTCACGTTCGACGAGTCAGTCCCCTTCTACCGTCTCTTCCCCTACCGCACTCCTTCCCTCCCCCCTCCCCCGGACTTCCTTGTGCCGGTTCCCCCCCCGGTAGACCCCCTCCCCCCTCAGGTTCCTGCCCCCTCAGGTGTGTCCCAGGTAGACGCCGTTGACCCGGTCGAGGTTACTGGTGACTCTGGTGCTGCTGCGGGTGCTGAGCCTGGGGGTGCTGACTCTGGGGGTGCTGTGCGCGGGGGTGCTGAGCCTGGGGGTGCTACTGCTGGGGGTGCTGGGCCTGAGGGTGCTACTGCGGAGGGTGCGGAGCCTGGGGGTGCTGAGCCGGGGGGTGCTGTGCCTGGAGGTGCTGGGTCTGGGGGTGCTGGGTCGGGAGCTGCTGAGCCTGGGGGTGCTGCGTCTGGAGCTGCTGAGCCTGGGGTTTCTCCTGCTGCTGCGTCTCGCCGGGAGCCCCTCTCTCCACAGGAGCTGCGCGAGTGGTTCGCTCGCCGCTGGAGGCGTGCTGCTGAGTCTGGAGGTGCTGCTGGAGCTGGAGCTGGAGCTTCTTCGACCGTCGAGGGTGCGGGTGCAGCCGTTCCCGGAGCTGCTGGCCCTGCGGGTCCTCCTGGAGCTGGAGCTGCTGAGGGCGTTCGTGCTGAGCCTGCTGCTGTTGGTCCTGCCGCTGGAGGTGTGGGTGGCGCTGGTGCTGTCGCTGAGGGTGCTGGTGCTGTCCCTGCTGAGTCTGGAGCTGCCGCGCGGCCTCGGCCGTACTTCGTTCCGCTCCTTCAGCAGGTTCTTGGTCTTTCTCCTCCAGTAGAGGGTCCACCGCCTGTCCAGTCGCAGCCCCTACTGGAGCCTTCCTCTCCGCTGCCTGCTCCCTCTCCTTACACTGGTCCTACTGGAGGTCTTGCTGAGCGTCGTGAGCCTGCGTCTCGTCCCGCGTCGCCTGTTCGTGCTGCTCGCGCTAGTGGTCGCAGTTCGCGTCAGCGTCCTCCTCCTGTCCCTGGCACGCACCGGATGTCTTTACGTCCGTCCACTGCTCCTCTGCGTGCCCCTTTGCCTTCTCCTCCTGAGTCCTCTCTTCCTGCGCTTGCGGACCCTGAGTCGGACTCTCTTCGTGCTGCCAGTCCCACTGTCACGCGTCTGCTTGCTACTGTCGTCACTGACCCCTCTTTTGAGTCCACTGCTGCGTCTGCTCTAGTCGCTGAGCTCGTCGACTTTGCTGCTCGCTGTCGTCTCGACTACGCTGCTAGTCTTGTTGCTGAGTCTGCGTCTGTCTGTCCTCCGTCCGTCGGGGGTGAGTGTGCTCTTGGCACGGACGTCCTAGAGGACAGGCAGGAGGAGTTACAGTGTCTAGCGGCTGCTTCACCTCATCTCGCGTCTGTACTGCTTGCCCCTGAGGGAGACCCGGATGCACTAGACATCCCGACTCCGCGTTCTTACGCGGAGGCCGTAGAGGGTCCCTACTCCTCTCAGTGGCAGGCAGCTATGGATGCAGAGATGGCTTCCTGGAAGTCCACAGGCACCTACGTTGACGCAGTTCCCCCTCCTGGGGCGAACATCGTCAGTGGCATGTGGATCTTCAGGGTGAAGCGGCCGCCGGGCTCTCCACCTGTCTTCAAGGCACGGTACGTTGCTCGTGGCTTCAGTCAGCGGCAGGGAGTTGACTACTTTCAGACCTTCTCTCCCACCCCGAAGATGACTACTCTTCGGGTGCTGCTGCACATAGCCGCTCAGCGCGACTACGAGCTTCACTCTCTCGACTTCAGCACTGCGTTCTTGCAGGGTAGCCTGCACGAGGAGATCTGGCTTCGCCGTCCACCTGGCTTCACTGGGACTTTCCCTCCTGGCACCCAGTGGAGCCTCCGACGGCCAGTCTACGGTCTCCGCCAGGCACCGCGTGAGTGGCACGACACACTGAGGACTACACTTGCGGCTCTTGGGTTTGCTCCTTCTACTGCTGACCCGTCGCTGTTTCTTCGCACCGACACTTCCCTGCCGCCGTTCTACATCCTCGTGTACGTCGACGACCTGGTCTTTGCCACAGCGGACACTGCTGGACTCGCCTACGTGAAGTCCGAGCTGTTGAAGAGACACACGTGCACAGACCTGGGTGAACTGCGCAGCTACCTTGGCTTGCAGATCACTCGGGACAGAGCACGCCGCACCATTACCTTGACTCAGTCACACATGGTGCAGCAGGTCCTTCAGCGCTTCGGCTTCACGTACTCCTCGCCTCAGGCCACTCCTCTGCCTACTCGCCACTCACTCTCAGCTCTGCCTTCGGATGAGTCCGTAGAGTCGAGTGGTCCGTATGCGGAGCTTGTTGGCTGCCTCATGTACCTGATGACCTGCACACGACCTGACCTTGCATACCCTCTGAGCATTCTTGCACGCTATGTTGCTCCTGGGAGACACAGACCGGAGCACATGGCTGCAGCGAAGAGGGTATTGCGCTACCTGTGCAGTACGTCAGGCATGGGGCTAGTGCTTGGAGGGCGGAGTCCAGTGGTCCTTACCGGCCACGCGGACGCGTCTTGGGCTGACGACCAGGCTACGCAGCGGTCGTCACAGGGTTACACCTTCAGCCTTGGTTCCGGCTCTGTCTCGTGGCGGTCTACTCGCTCGTCTTCGGTTCTCGGCTCCAGTTGTGAGGCTGAGATCTACGCCGGGGCCATGGCTGCACAGGAGCTTCGCTGGCTCACCTACCTGCTGACTGACCTTGGAGAGCCGCCTCGTTCTCCTCCAGTGCTGTACGTAGACAACAAGGCTATGCTGGCCTTGTGTCGAGAGCAGCGCTTGGAGCACAGAACGAAGCACATTGCTCTCCGCTACTTCCTTGCTCGTGAGCTGCAGCAGCGTGGTCAGTTGCGACTTGCGTACGTGGCCTCTGAGGCCAACACTGCTGATGTGTTCACCAAGGCACTTGCGCCTTGTGACCATCAGCGCTTCTGCACCCAGCTGGGTCTTGTGCCTGTCTTGCCTCACTTGCTCTCCTCTTGACTTCACTTGTACTGTGACATATATATATATATACCTGCTCTTGCTTGTCTAGCTTTATGTATATGTCTGTACTCTTGCTTGTGAACTGGCCTTTGGCCTCACTCTTGTGCTCGGACTGTGTGGTGACTTTGTGATCCACCCTGAGCTTTGCTTTGTCTTGCTTGACTGGTCTTGTGACCCCTTGTTCTCCCCCACTTTGCCTATGGGGGTGTGTCAGAACATATCTATAGCTTATACTGCTGTGTAGGCTGTAGTGGGGTATCCCATAGGGGGTACAACCCAGTTAGGGTTTCATATTTGTACTGCTTTCATTCATAGTTCACTCATTTCCTGTTTTCCTACTTTCACAGCTCGACCCCGCCTAGGATGGCGTCAAAGGCGGCTATCGAGCGTCTGAAGGCGGCGGAGAGGGAGATCAAGAAGCTGAGGGAGGAGAAGCTGGTGGCGGAAAAGAGGCTGGAGTTCCAAACGGCCCGGAATGACACGATTTACAGCGTGGTCACCTCGGCCGTGAACAAGCTCACTACAGTCGCCGAGGGGGTGACCCATCTCGAGCAGACGTCGGGGAGGAGCATCCAGCTGGCGGTGGACGCTGTGAGGGCGGTCGTGCAGGAGGCGGTGAGCTATCGCGGCTCCACCATCGAATTCATGAACACGCAGTGGCTGCCCACCGTGCAGGCCCTGCACTTGACGGCTACTGCTGCACAGGGTAGGCGACGGGAGGACGACCTCCTGCTGCTTCGAGGTGTGGCAGATTCTCTCGGCCAGAACATCAAAACAGTCGTGTCTGCCGAGGTGAAGGCCGCCATGGAGGGCGAGGCGCAGCGGATCGCCGCTGCCGTGACTGCGAAGGTCGTCCAAGAGCTTAGGGACGACCTGGTGAAGGCGGTCACCTCCGCGACCCAACAGGGCATTGGCACCGCCGGGTTTAGCCTCCTCCCAACTGCTTTCGCGTCGGTGATGCACGGCGGTTGCGCAACCGCCGAGGAGAGTGGGCCGGCCCCAAGGCAGTCGGGGAAAAGGGTCGCCGACGAAAAATCCCTGACCGGCGACCAGACCAGCGGCTCTAAGCGAAGCAGAGGACCTGCGGTGAAACGCGGTGTGGGCGTGGATCCTCCTGCCCCTCCGTATGTTCGTATCCCCGGCGTCCACGACTTGCTGAAAGATGGACTTGGCGCGCGACCGAGCGAACATTTTCGACAGGTCGACGTCGCGCTCGAGGATCCTCAGTCGGTGGTCGGGAAGACCGGTGGGCAGCCCGTGGGGGACAAGCAGCCACAGGCCCCGACCGATCCGCCGAGCGCACACGACGCGCCACCGAGCTGCGAGCAGGTGAGTCTGGCCGATGAGCTCATGGGTCCGGCGACTGCACAAGGCGCTCGACCGAGCGGTGGCACGGCCCAGACGGCAGACGACATGCACGTCGCAGCGGTGGTCGGCCAGGCGCGCAGGGAGCCCGTTGCGGTCCAGCATGTTCAACCCTCGACGAGTACGCCGACTGCGCGACCGACCGGCGTCACAGCGCAGCTGCCCGACGACCTCCTGCGCCCCGCAGCGGTGGTCGGACAGCAGGGCGGGCCGGCCGGTGCGGGCCAGCATCTTCACCCGTCGACGAGCACGCCGACCGCACAAGACGCGCGTCCGGCTGGCGTCACGGCGCTGGTCGACGAGCTCTTGCGCCCAGCAGCGGTGGTCGGACAGCAGGGCGGGCCGCCAGGTACGGGCCAGCATACCCCCACCGCGACGAGTCCGGCGACTGCACGGGACGCGCGTTCGGCTGGCGCCACGGCGCTGGTCGACGAGCTCTTGCGCCCAGCATCCGTGGTCGGACAGCATGTCCAGCAGGCCGCGGCGGGCCAGCATCCGCACACCGCGACGAGTCCTGCCACTGCACGTGACGCGCGACCGGGTGGTGTCACGGCGCTGGTCGACGAGCTGTTGCGCCCAGCAGCGGTGGTCGGACAGCATGTCCAGCAGGCTGCCGGTGCGGCCAGCTTACCCGTTCATGGGGCCATGGTCGCCGCGGAACCCATCCCGATCCCAACGGCTGTTGAGTCTCGGGCGGTCGAGGCCCTAATCACTCAAAAGCCATCGTACGACGAGTATCTGAAATGGCTCGAGGATCAGGGTCACAAAACCCCGGTAATTCCTCCGACTCACAGCAACCAGGTGGTCGACCAAGGAGCAGAGGCAGCGAACGTCGCGGCGGCGACTGCAGGGCCGAGTGGGTCAACGGTGGAGGCGGCTGTGTGGAGAGCGGCGGAAGAGGCCGGCGGGGTGGACGAAGAGATCCTCGCCAGCATCGTGATGCCGGACCCGGAAATCGAGGTCATGCGGGAGAAACTACAAGCAGCAGCTCCCACCGTGGGAGCGCAACAGGGTGCACCAGCCGCCTCGACTGCTCCTGCGGAGGACCATAGCGCGGCTGGCGCCAAATCTCCCCCGGCCACAACCGGTGAGGTCGGCGATGGGAAGCAGAGGCGCAAGGGCAAGGACAAGGCGAAGGGCGGCCCGCCGAAGGTCGGCTCTTCCAAGGGGACGTCCAAAGCGGCCGCGCAGGGTCGGAAGGGTTCAGGCGTCCGCGTTGACCCTTCAACTGGGCTGGCCGTCTCGGAGATGAAGTTAGGGAAAAAGAGCCGTTACATCTGCCGGTCGATGGACAAGTCCGAGGCCGCCTACTGCATCGCTGTCGCCGTTTCGTCGTTCGACGGCTTCGTCAGCGACGTGGTTCTCGACGAGTTCGGTGGGGTCAAGGAGGAAGTGATGGCGCAGTATAAGGCGGACTGGAATGTGGCGCGATTGATTCCGGGGGGCATGTGGATGGTCATGTGGAGCCGAGGGGCGAACGTCTTCCGCGACAGGTAAGCTTGGCGAATGCTCAATTTGGTGCTCGTTTCGGTCGGTACGCGTGGGCCGGTCGGTGACGGTGGGTATTCCTGCTGTGTTTCGCAGGTTCCAACAGGTGGTCGCGGAATACAACAGGATAACCGGAGCCGACCGCGCAGCTCTCATGTTGGCTCTTCGCCCGGCGGTGTGGTTCGGCGACCTTCCGGAGTCGACCGAGCCCGAGAAGGCCGCGAAGAAGAAGGTGGCGAGCGACATGATCGCACGCGTTTCGATGTGTGCCGCCTTCGCACCGGTGGCCGCGAAAGTGTTGCCCATTCCGGGCGTCGGGTCGGAGCGGTTGTCCGAGATCCTCGCCGGTACTGCGGCCGCGGTGTGGTGTTTTTCGGAGACCAATGCCACGGCGGAAGTAGCGGCCGGCGAAGGGGGGGCGGCAGCGACCGTGCGCGGAGCGTCCAACGAGTTCGCGAGTCGGTGTCGGACCGTCATCGAGGCGGTGCTTAAGCGGGCGGCCTCCCGGGAGGTCGTCGTAGGGGAGGTCGCCGAAACGGTGACGAAGGACCTGCAGGCGGCTGTGCTGAGGTCGCTGCCTGAGGTCGGAGAGGAGCGCGAGCACGACGAGCTGATCGCCCGTGTCATGATAGAGAACCTCGCCTTCTGGGGGGACTGCAATGTCGGAGGCCCGAAGCTCAAGGCTCGCGGCGTCGATTTGCCTATCGACCCCCAGATGAAGGTTATCATTCGGGACAGGGGGGCGAGGGGGCAGCAGCACAAAGGGAAGCAGGTCGCCGACGCCTAGGTCGACGAAGGCTGGCCCGCCTGCTCGTAGCATGGTCGGCGTGGGTGCAAACGCTGCAGGCTTGTTGACCGCTGTTTTGTTGTTTTGTTGTGCCTCTCCGGCTTAGTGATGCTGAACTTGTTCGTCGGTAGTTTTTCAGAAACGTTGTGACGTAGGTTTTGTGGTGTGGAGTCGGTTTGATGCATGAACAACGGACAAACTTCAACTAATTTACAAGTCGAAACAAAGTTGCCAGTAAAAGAAAACCATATAGAGTCACTAGAACAGGTCGGACACGCTCAGCACATCCCCAGCCCACCCTCAGCCCGCCCTCAGCCCGGCCTCAGTCACACCACGCTCAGCCAGCAGCACAACTCGGACCCAGACGCAGTACCCTCAGCCCGCCCTCTTGCGCTTCCCTGCGCCGATGGCTCCCACCGTCGCCTCGGCCTCCAAGCCGGCCTTATTGGCCTGCTCATCCCACAAGTCGCCGAAGAGCCTCTTTCCCCAGTCAGCGTCCATGTAGCCCGCCGTGACCACGCCCCACGCAACGGCGAGCTTCCTCGCCAGCGGCTTGTCCAGACCCTTGATGCCGACCGACTTTCCGTCGGCTGTGGTGGGGACCTTGATGGGCGGGGTTGCACGGAGGACCAAGAGCGCGTCGCTGAAAGTGGAAAGCCCCGCTCGCCCCAGGTGGTCGAGTAGCTTGATGACGGCGGCGGTGTCAGCGGCGTCGTCGCTCCGCCGCAAGTCGTGCACCGCTTCCATGATCCGCCTCATCCGGCGAATGCAGTGCTGCAGCGCATCGTTTTTCCCCGTCTCACCCACCTCGGTCGTGGGACTAGAGCTCTTCGCCGACTTCGCCGACGCGGCGGGTTTGTCGCCCTTTTCGACCTTGCAGATCATGCGCGTGTGTCTGACGAGGAATCTGTGCTCGTCGAAACGTTCGCGCAACGGACGCGAGTCGAAGTTGGACGGGTTGTTCCACCAGCGCCATGCAGCCTCGACCGTCTTGGATGTGCGCCAGGGATGCACGACGTTGACCTCGTACGTCAGGTCATCCTCCTGTTCCTTCTCGATCTTGACGGACGCTGCCTTCTCGGCGGCCGTCATCGGCCTTGACGGTGCGGGCGCAGACGGCGTCGGCCGTGCCTCGGCCAGCTTGAGAGCCTGCATCAACTTCGCGATCTCCGCGTCCTTCTCCTCCAACTTCTTCTGCATCTCAAGCTTCTCGATCGCGGCATCCTCCCTCTGGCGGTGCAGCATCATGGTGAGCTGGTCGACCTGATATTCGGCGTCGATTCGCGCGCTGAATTCCTGCGATCCAAGGGGGATGGTCGGCAAAAGGTGAGCCAATGTTGCAGGACGACTTGTTTTGCAGGTCGCCGGAACGCGCACGCCGTACCTCTTGGGGGTTCTCGCTCGGAGTACTGCGCGTCGCGATGGTTTCGAGGTCCACCCGGTTGACGTCCTTGGCCCATTTTTGGAAGTCGGGGTCGCGGCAGAGCTTGGAACTCTGGACGTACGGGTGCCACGGTTCGCGCATCAGCATGCACGCAAGATCCTCGGCGACGATTCGGCGGCCGAACTCGATGAGCGATTGCAGGAAGTGCACCCCGGCCGTGTTGGGCTCTCTCGCGGATGCGCATTTTACCGCCTGCGAGTCGAACACAAACACAAACACAATCAGCCGTCGGTATAATGTCGTCGTGGAAATGGTCGGCGGGTTGTCGACGTTATTGCCGTCCGAAATGCTCACCTTGGCCAGTTCCGCTTCAGCCCACGGAAAGATGTGCTGGGCGATGAGGGCCACCACCTTGTCGTCGGGCTTCACCATGCTCCGGCCGAGGTGGTAGTCGCCGCGCTTGCCCGTGTAGCCGGCCTTTCTCAACACCGCCGCCTTCGGGATGGTCGTGATGTAGCTCTTCGCGAGCTTGTCGAGCGCCCAGTGGCCCAAGTCGGCGATGTCAGATGGCGGAACGCCGTCGTCGGCCAGCTCCTGTGCCCCACCCGCCCGGGCGGCGTGGGTGTTGCGCGTGATGAAGATGTTGTTCGTCCGCCACATCTCTTTCGTGATCCGAGAATGAGATGACGCCGGCAGCTCTTTTTGTTCCTTGTCGTTCCGAGCATGAAAGAGGTGCTTGTGATACCAGCTGTACGGAGTCGTGAAGTCGAGGGGCGGCACACATCGAGAAGTGGGCGATCGGCTGAGCTGGTCGTACACGAAGTGCAGCCACAACAGTGTGTGACCGACGGCGCACATCTCTTGGTCCAGGTGTCTCGCCGCGTAGCTGTGATGCAGACGAGCATCCTTGTTCGTCTTGGAGTTTCGTGACGCGACAACCATGACAACCGGCCGTCGAGTGGAGTGCTCGGGCGACGCGCTCCCCATTCTGTACAAAAACAGGTCGGGGAGCTCGATCGCTCGGAGACTGGCTCCGCGGAGAAGGGTGTGGTGACCCAAGAGGGTCATCGTCTTCATCAGCAGAAACTTCCACAGTGTCTGGGAGGGGGTGGCCGCTTTGGGTTCGTACGCCCGAGCTGCCCAGGTCGGCAAGACCTTGAACATGAGGTGGCGGATCTGGTCGGTGGTGTACGTGTCGCCGAGCGTTCCGCGGTGCCGGTCGACGCAATCCCTGCACATCAGTTTCCACGAGGACTGGGTTAGCTGGGCGAACCGGGAAACAGGCGCGGGACGACTTGCCGACTTACCTGTCGTCCCTGTGCCACTTCTCTCTGACCATCGCGCGCACCTCCGAGCGGACCTCGGAGATGTCGTACATGATGTGGAGCTCCTTCACCCCGAAGAGCGTCCCCTCGACCTTGCAGGCCGTCTGGAGCGCTTTGATGCGGATGAGCAGCATCGAAACGGTTGTCGGCTTCAGGGGCTGGACACGGACGTCGGGATTTAGCTCCTCGAGCTCCTCGGCCTTTGCAATACCTTCCTGCCTCGCGATTGACAGAATGTACGCCCTGATCCGCGTGGCGTTGACGCGGGGACCGTGCATCCATTGTAGGTCGCCCTTGGCGGTGTGCCACTTATCACCCATGTCTTCGTCGATGTACCTCCCTATCTCGTCCTCGTGTTCCAGCACGCCGTCCCCCTTGACTCTGGCGGTTTGCTGTCTTGGAAGGTTCGCGCAGCACCATCTCCTGAAGTCGAGCAGCGCCCGCAGGTACTGAATCCGGGTCGTTCTCGCCTCCAGCGTGTCGAGATGCCGGAAACCCCACATCATCCTCAGCAATCTGTTCTTCTTGGCGAGCTCTTTGTTGATGTCGAAGGCGGCTTCCGCAAAATCGTCGCGCGGAATGTTTTGCAGGAAGGCGTCATCTTTCTCGTCGGCTGCCAACAAGTCCTCTACGGTCAGATACATGTAGTCGTTTTCTGGAAATGGTCCAATTGGCGGCGGCTGCTCCGTGTCCGAACGCGGCGAGTACCGGTCCGGCCCGGGTTCGGGAGCCCCTTTCGTCCCTGGCGGTAGGGGGATGGTCGGGTCGGCGGGAATTTTTGCCCTAGCGGCGTCTACGTCGACCACCATGTCGGCGGGAATATTTGCCCTAGCGGTGTGTACATCTTCCTCCATGAAAGGCTCGTTCAGGTCGGGAATCGCGCTGCTCCCCGCCGGCGGCGCGACGCCAGCCATCTCGGCGGGTAGAGTTGTTCCCGTCGGCCTCTAGTTGTCGCCGCGATCTCGCTGCGGTACGTGCTCAGCCCACCAAAGTCGATACTGCACAATCGCTGCCGTGTATTGCCTTCGCACAGTGGCCCTAAAGGCCGCCCGTCTTTCGGCCCTCTCAACGTTCTCGGCGATCGTCAACTCCGCGGCAATGTCGGTCAGTTCGGGAATTTCGGGAAGTAAGGGCGGCGGATTGGTGTTCTGCTGGGTGATGTTCGGAGTGGCCGTGGTCGGCGGCACAATGGTCGGCGGGGTGTGAAGTGGCAATGTATCGTTCGGCGGGGTGTTGTCCGGCGGGATGTTGTTAGACTGGTCCCTGACCATTGGAGGCCGCACGGGGGATCACCGGCGATGACAATACTGGTTGTGGGTTTGAAGAAAGAGGTCGGCGACTTTCGGTTGTTGTCGACCTAGTCAGTCGTCCTAGTCGGAATGATCCTAAGTCGGAAGCCCGTAAAGTTTGCCGACCTAAACGCACTCTACACCGGCGTGGCTCGTCGTCGACCCTGCACCGCGCGTGGTCGGTCGGTCTCCGAGAAGCGTGAAAATGAGCAAGGGAAATGTGGCCCACCAGAATGGAAATGAATGCAACGCAACAAACAAGTGTCGAAATGCCATGGACACTTGGCCGTCAGGGGGTCATAGCATAGAGAGGCACAGTCGCGGTTCGGGCGGATAGGTGTTGGCGGGCGATCCGTGGGCATGTCTCCAACTCTGCATGCAAGGCAGAACGGCACGGCGGCGCAATGGTCGACGTTGCACGGGGCACTCATGTCTTTTACGCAGCCGACCGTCCGGTGTTCCCGTCACGGTGAACCGTGCTTACACGTCGGCGTGACGCAGCAGTGCTCATGGCGTCGCCCGACGATGGTATCCCGCGGGGACGTTCCCGCCAGCAGGCCGGCGAAGGCTTGATCGCCACGTGGACAGACGTTTGCCGATCGATGTTCGCCGCGTGGAATGTTGTGTTTCGGATGGGCGACGTGTGGCTCTGCGCGCCAGCGCAGTGGCCGGCCAGAAATCGCGGTGGGCCTCACGTCGCAGTCCGCGCCGATGGCTAGGTGGACGTCGTGGCACGCTGACCGCGACCGGCGTCGTCGAGGTGTCGACCTCGTACGGAGGGTCCGTTGAGAGGTGCTATCGGGGTATTTTTCATCGGGATTGCCGGGCGACGCAGGGTGACGCTCCTCGCCCAGGACGTGCACTCAGTTAGCCGGACAGGATGACGCAGGGTGGCGGATCCCTTTCCCGAGCCGCGTCGTTTTTGCACCCGGATGTAGTCGGGGCGTTGAGATATACCATGCTGTAAGTTCAACGGCTGCGATCAAAATATGGGCTTGTATCGTGCGTGCAACTGGCTGGTACCAAATGCAATTGGGCAGGCTTACGGGCAGACCAAATGTGCGTGCAACAGCTGAGCATCGTGTGTAACGAGAAGGTTGGTCGCGAGATGGGAAGAACAGTGCAATACGCGGTATGCAGGATCACGCGGAGTCAGGAGTTCTAGTTGTACAACGGGTAATCGCAATACATTGAAATAGGATCGATAACGTGAAAGCTCAAAATGGCTGCCCCGAGTGAGGATCGAACTCACGACCTTAGGATGGCTACCAACTCACGAGAGTGAGAAGTCGAATTGCTATGAGACCTACGCGCTACCGACTGCGCCATCGAGGCTTGACAATGTTAAAAATTTAAAGTATTTATCAATGTGCCTTCTGGACACCACTAATCTGGCTGGCGCACGAGCATTGGGCAGGTCTGCAAGTAGCAGCCATGACTTGATTTTTTAGGGCGCATGGGACATATGATGGCAGCAGTGGCGTCGCGGATGCCGTGACAGAGCGACTGTCTATATGTCACTATTTCTCTCCTGTCAGTTGTAAGAGGAAAGTAGCGACCCAATTTATCAGCGGTTCACGTTAGGAGTAAGCTGCGGGAAGGGGCGGCGGCGAAAACTCGCAGCGTGGTTCAATTTCCTGCCGCCGTTTAGGCATTCGCCCGTAGCAGCAGCAACAGCGCCGGCCGACGAGCCATTTACTGACAATATGATGACTGCTAATTCGATTAGATATTAAATTCGCCCGTAGCTGCATCAGCCGCTGAAGAGGCGTAAGTAGCAATGTGGCGCGACCAGACGTCGCTAGTAGATGACTCACCAAGCCACAAAAAGGCTTAAAAATAGCAGCGCAACAGCAGCAACAGCACCAGCAACACCACCAGCAACACCACCAGCAACGGGGAGGCGCTAATAGTAGTAGCTATGACGCGGCCAGACGTCGCTAGCAGATGACTTACCAGATGACTTACTAGGTCACAAAGACTTAAAATAGCAGCAGCAGCAGCAGCAGCAGCAGCAGGAAGTAAGAGGTGCTAGTAGTAGCAATGGCGCGGCCAGAAGTCGCTAGCAGATGACTTACCAGATGACTTACTAGGTCACATAGACTTAATATAGCAGCAGCAGCAGCAGCTGAGGGGCGCTAGTAGTAGCAATGGCGCGGCCAGACGTCGCAATCAGAGCGGCGGGCGGCGGGAGGTGGCGCGGACGGGTGGCAGCGTTGGCGTATCTCGCCGCATTCGCACTCGCTATAGGGGTGAACTTGAACCCTCTGTACCGATCCAAACCGCAGCAAATGACACACGATCCCCTTCTCTCTGTTTCAGATTCTGCTGCTGCTGATGCTGCTGCTGGTGCTGGTGCTGGTGGTGCTGGTGGTGCTGGTGCTGTTAGTGGTGGTCAAGTTAGTGGTTCTGATAGTACTAGTAGCACCTCCCACATAGACTCCTCTCCCTCATCTACCCTCGCAGCCTCCCATTCTCCTCCGCCTTCCCCTCCGCTTCCTCCCCCCGTTCCCCCTCCGCTTCCTCCCCCCGTTCCCCCTCCGCTTCCTCCCCCTTTTTCCCCACCACTTCTTCCCCCCCTTTCCCCTCCGCCTCCTTCCCCTCCCGTCTTTCCTCCGCCTGTTCCTCTCATTTCTCCTCCTCCTTCCGGTTCCCCGCCCCCTCCTTCTCCTCCCCTTTCTCCTCCTCCTTCCGTTTCCCTTCCACCTCCTGCTCCTCTCCTTTCTCCTCCTCCTGCTCCTCTCCTTTCTCCTCCTCCTGCTCCTCTCCTTTCTCCACCTCCTTCCCCAAGAGAAGAGACAGCAGCAGCAGCACAAACAGCTATACAAGAACCAGCATCAGCAGCAGCAGCACTCGTTTCACCAGCTGACGTGGCAGGAGCCCCTCCCGTGTCAATCGTTTCAGCTGCTGACGTGGCAGCAGACGCGGAGGAAGGGCAGGAGAGTCTGCAAGCGGGGCTGACTATTGTGAATACATCTAGTGATCCCGGTGCAGGTAGGTAGGTGCTACAGTCTGGGTGGCTGGGCTGCTGCTAGCGGGGCTGACTATAGTGAATGCTTCTAGTGATCCCGGTGCAGGTAGGTGCTATGGTCAGTCTGGGTGGGGGGCCATATAGCTGGAAGGAAGGCTAGGCAGTTACTAGTGATGGAGGGCTTGGGGGGGTGAACGGCTGGGTGTTGGTGATTCGGTGGGGGCAACACGTGTGGTGAGGTGACTTTTGAGTCGACTCCAAAGCCACCTTGTGAACGGCTGGGTGTTGCGATGGATGATGGATGGGTGATTCGGTGGGTGAAACACCTGTGCTGCAAAGGAGGACGGCTAGGTTGCAAGTGGTGGGGCGCGGTGGTCTTGGGATCGGTTGACGATAAGTACAGGGCTGGCGATAGTGATGCCTTCTGATTATCTTGTTGCTGGGGTTATGAGTTGTCATGTCACTGGGATGGATGGATGGATGGATGGATAGGCACGTGGATCAGCTGGCGGGAACGGTAGGCTGCTGTTGTTGGGGTGGGGCTGAGGATAGGCTTCATCATTATCTTGTCCTGAGAAATGAAAGGGTAGGCTGCTAGTGCTGGGAAACGCGTTGGCTGTGACTTTTGAGTCGACTCAAAAGGACTGCCATGCATGGTGTGGCCAGCAGGAGAGAGTGAGAGCGTAGCATTTGTGACTTTTGAGTCGACTCAAAAGTCACCTCTGAGGATAGGGATGCTTCATCATTATCTTGTCCTGGAAAACGCGTTGGCTGTGGGATGGAAGGACGGATGGGTAGGCGGTTGGGTCAGCTGGCCTGACCAGAAGGGTAGGCTGCTAGTGCTGAAGGAAAAGCAGCCTGGCCTGGCGAGGCTGCTAGTGCTGTCACCCCTCTGCTATAGGGGCGGGGCTGCTGGCCGGATGGGTAGGCGGTTGGGTCAGCTGGCCTGGCCAGAAGGGTAGGCTGCTAGTGCTGTCGCCCCTCTGCAATAGGGGCGGGGCTAACAATACGGATTTGTCCTGAAGTTCTCAGCACACGTGCTGATTCCCCTCTGCACCCCTCTCCATCCCTCTCCATTCCTCTCCACCCCCATGGTCCTCCAGTCTGCCTGGACGGTTCCCCTCCAGCCTTCAACTGGCATCCTGGCAGGGGCACCGGGAGGAACAAGTGGATTCTCTATCTTGAGGTGGGTGCTGTGCGGTGCAGGGAGGTGATGTGCTGTGCTATAGATTAGCCTACAGTGCATTGCGCAAACTCCTCTCTGGCCTTCAACTGGCATCCGGGCAGGGGCACACGGAGGAACAAGTGGATTCTCTATCTTGAGGTGGGTGCTGTGCGGTGCAGGTTGGTGACGTGCGGTGCAGCAGATTGCTGTGCAATGCTTCAATGTTCAGTGTTGTGGGATGAATTTGTCCCCTCCAGCCTTCAACTGGCATCCTGGCAGGGGCACGGGGAGGAACAAGTGGATTCTCTATCCTGAGGTTGGTGCTGTGCGGTGCAGGGAGGTGATGTACGGTGCAGAAAATTACAGTGCATTAATGTGCGGTACTGTGGGTTGGATTGCGCAAACTCCCCTCTGGCCTTCAAGTGGCATCCTGGCAGGGGCACGGGGAGGAAAAAGTGGATTCTCTATCTTGAGGTGGGTGCTGTGCGGTGCAGAGTGGTGATGTACGTGCAGTGCAGTAGATTACAATGCAGTGAGTTGCGGTACTGTGGGGTGGATTTCTCCTCTCCGGCCTTCAACTGGCATTCTGGCAGGGGCATGGGGAGGAACAAGTGGATTCTCTATCCTGAGGTCGGTGCGGCGCGCGGTGTAGTGTGGTTGTATGTGGTGCGGTAGATTACAGTGCGTTGCACCAGTTCTTTCCATTTGCCTTCAACTAGCATCCTGGGAGGAAAGGGCATGGGGAGGAAGAGCAAGTGGATCCGCGAGCAGTGAGGCGCGTTTTGAGGCGCCTCAAGAATCACCTCAGGGCATGGGGAGGAACAGCAAGTGGATCCGAGCTGGTTTTTGAGAATTCTCAAAAACCAGCTCGTATCTTGAGGTGGGCTGCCCACCATAACTGGACACCTCCCGCCCCGCCCTGCGTGCCACCTGCACTGCATGGACTCAGCACACTGCTACCTGGTCTTCTCCCTTGCACGGCACACACTGCTACCTGGTCTTCTCCCTTGCACGGCACACACTGCTACCTGGTCTTCTCCCTTGCACGGCACACACTGCTACCTGGTCTTCTCCCTTGCACGGCACACACTGCACCTCTATTATTCTCCCTCCCTGCATCCCACATGCGTCCCTGCAGCAGGCAGGCATGAGTGCATTGCCGAACCGAACTGGTTCGTTTCGAACCGTCCAGATCCCAGGCCGGTTCGAGG
Source organism: Closterium sp. NIES-65 (assembly GCA_948144175.1). Classification (NCBI taxonomy): domain Eukaryota; kingdom Viridiplantae; phylum Streptophyta; class Zygnematophyceae; order Desmidiales; family Closteriaceae; genus Closterium; species Closterium sp. NIES-65. The sequence goes on along the minus strand of CANXME010001874.1, from coordinate 399,325 downwards.
TTCGGTATTATAGTCATCAAACCGAACCGCGGCATGACCGGTTCGTAGCGAACCGGTTTGGTTCGAACCTTCTCGTCCCTCCTCACCCCTCGTCACCCCTCCTCGCCCCTCTTCGCCTTTGGATCAAAACAAATAGTCGAACCGGTCAAACTGTCGAACTAGTTCGATGACAAAACGGTTTGACCCGTTTCAAACCTAAACAAGATTACAAGGCTGAGGCTCGGCTCAAACCGAACCGAACCGAACCGCATTGAACCTAACTGCGGTTCGGTTCTTTTCTCATCCCTACCCTGCAGGGTGGGGCGTGGTGCATGGCCGCAGCTCACTTCATGGACCGCAGCTTCAGCCGAGGTAAAGCGCACATCTCCCTTTTGCTCCCTTGCTTGCACTCTTGCGTCCTTGCAGGGTGGGGCGTGGTGCATGGCTGCAGCTCCCTGCATCGACCGCAGCTTCAGTTGACTCACAACAAGGCACACCTCCTGCCCTGCCTGCCTTGCTTGCACATCCCCCCTGCAGGGCGGGGCGTGGTGCGAGGACGCCGCTCACTGCATCGATCGCAGCTTCTCCAACTTCGGTTCCTCCACCACACCTCCCACCCACCCCACCTGCCTGCAGGGCGGGGCGTGGTGCATGGATGCCGTTTTGAGACGTCTCAAACCCACCTCCCACCCCACATCCCTGCAGGGCGGGGCGTGGTGCATGGACACAGCGCACTGCATCGACCGCAGCTTCTCCAACTTCGGTTCCTCCTCCAAGATGGGCGATTGGATGCTGCAAGGGCTGCTCTCTTCCAGCCGTAAAACCAACCCCGGTGAGCATAACAACCACCCCTGGTCATGGTAAGTGCACAACTTCGGTTCTTGCACCAAGATGGGCCACTGGCTGCTGCAAGGGCTGCTCTCCTCCAGCCATACAACAAACCCTGGTGAGTGCTGGGACTTTTCCCCCCTTGCTTGTGCCCCCCCCTTGTCAAAACTAGAGCTTAGAATTGATACGTTAGTAACGGGCTTGAAGCTCTTTACGTACATCCAGGATGGGCAAGGAAAGGATGGGAAGGGAATCAGGGGCAATCTCTAGGGATTGGGGGTCATCCCAAGGCAATCGCCAATTGGTGGGTTGGAGATTGTTTGGAGATCACATTTGGGTTTGGTTGGGATGTTGGTGTACACCCAACCAAACACTACGCTAGGATATAGAAAGTACAAAATATTAAGTGGGAGATTGATGTCTAACTCGCTCTAGTGACTTCTGCCCCTCCTTTTTAGTGCCGCCTCGCCCCTCCTCTCCTCCACCAAGGTGGGCCACTGGATGCTGCAAGGGCTGCTCTCTTTAGTGCCCCCTCGCCCCTCCCACTGCGTGCCCCAGCCTCTCTCTAGTGGCTTCTGCCTCTCCCCTCTAGTTGCCTCTGCCCCCTCGCCCCTCCTCTCCTCCACCAAGATGGGCCACTGGATGCTGCAAGGGCTGCTCTCTTTAGTGCCCCCTCGCCCCTCCCACTGCGTGCCCCAGCCTCTCTCTAGTGGCTTCTGCCTCTCCCCTCTAGTTGCCTCTGCCCCCTCGCCCCTCCTCTCCTCCACCAAGATGGGCCACTGGATGCTGCAAGGGCTGCTCTCCTCCAGCCGTAAAACAAACCCCGGTGAGTCCCTCTATTCCCCCTCTCCCCCACCACCTTCCCTCCCACCTTCCCTCCCACCCTCCCCCCTACCTTCTCTCCCACCTACCCCCACTCTCTTTCTTCATCCCCCCACTCTCATTGCGATCCCACTCTTTGCGCCTCTTCCCTCTCCCTCCCACCTCCCCCCACTCCAGACTTCTTCAACTGGAACGCAATGGACCTTACTCCATACCCACACCCTCACTGAAACCCCCCTGCTTCCACCTCTCTTTCCTTCCCTTCCACCTCCTCCTTCCTCCCCCCCTTCTCCCCCTCCCCTCCCCTACCAGACTTGTTCAACTGGAACCTGGTATGTATCCATCCGCTACTGTGATAGAACTTCCTTCATCCCCCCACCCTCATCAAGAGTCCTCTGCTTCCATCCTTCTGTCTGCCCACTCTCTGTGCTCCCTCTCCCCTCCTCTCCCCTCCTCTCCCCTCCCCTCCCCTCCCCTCCCCTCCCCTCCCCTCCCCTCCCCTCCCCTCCCCTCCCCTCCCCGCCCCTCCGAGACTTGTTCAACTGGAACCTAATTTGTATCCGATCCGTTACTGCCATAGACCTTCCCTCCCCAACCCCTGTTCCCTCCTCTTTGCTTCCCCCACCCCACCCCCCCCTCCCTCTCCAGACTTGTTCAACTGAAACAGGGTCTATATCCGCCGCTACTGCGATGGGGCTTCCTTTGTCCCCCACCCTCATTAAAATGCCTCTGCTCCCATCTCTCTGCCCCCCTCTCCCCACCTCCCTTTCCCTCCTCTCCAGACTTGTTCAACTGAAGCATGGTCTATATCCACCGCTACTGCGATGATGCTTCCCTTCCCAACCTCTGCTGCCTCCTCTTTGCTTAACCCTAAACCCCTCCCCTCCCCTTACCTCCCTTCCCAGACTTGTTCAACTGGAACATGGTCTATATGCGCTACTGTGATGGAGCTTCATCCTTCTTGCCTCCACCCTTTATACAATCTGCTTCCACCTCTGCCCCCCCTATTTTACCTGCATTTCCCCCCTCCTCCTCCCAGGCTTCTTCAACTGGAACATGGTTTATATCCGCTACTGCGATGGGGCTTCCTTTATCGGCAATGTTGACGAGCCAATCAGAGACCATGTGAGTGCATGGGGAGAAGGAGCACAGGGAATGGTGGAGCTTCTTTTATCGGCAATGTTGACGAGCCGCTCCGAGACCATGTGAGTGGATGGCTGGTGTGAAGGAGCATAGTAAGTAGCTTGGCTGCTGGGTTGGTGTGGTGTGAAGGGGCAGAGTGAATGTCAAACGTAGGACTGATGGGGCTTCCTTCATTTCATGGGCAAAGTTGACGAGCCGCTCCGAGACCATGTGAGCCGTTGGTGTGACGGAGCAGAGTGAATGGTGTGAATGTGAAGCGGCAGAGTGAATGGTGTGAATGTGAAAGGGCAGAGTGAATGGTGTGAATGTGAAGGGGCGGAGTGAATGTCAAGCGTATGATCGACTGATTGAGCTTCCTTCATTTCATTGGCAAAGTTGACGAGCCGCTCCGAGACCATGTGAGTGGATGGATTGTTCTGTATGCCATTAGTTAAAAGGCGCTTCAATCAAATTTTTGAGCGAGTGACAGGGCAAACGTCGGCAAGTTACTTAACTTTAAGGTAGTGCACACATAGTCCTTTCTGACTTGAAAGGAACTTGACTAACGCCGTCCGGGCTATTAAAGTTAGTCCTCGCTTGGCTCTTTTGAGTCCTCTAAAAACTCTAAGGTGATGCAAATAGTCCTTCCCGCCTAATGCTGTCCGGGCCGACGTGTCTTCATCGCCATTATCTCCCACCTGTTAGCCCACCATGGCATGCAGTCACCCTCTCATGTTCACTGTTCATCTCTAGTACCCCATTCCCCCTATCCCCCCCTGTCCCTTCACCCACGCAGGAAGGCAAGCCTCAGATCTACATGCGGGGTCGTCGTGTCTTCAATGCCATTCTCTCCCACCTGCTAGCCCACCACAGCATGCGCTCAGCCTCCCACATCCTCCTCTCCGGCTGCTCTGCTGGTGGCCTGGCAGCCCTCCTCCTGTGCGACAGCCTGGCTGACCGCATGAGGAGCTTGAGGGAGAATGAAGAGCTTGAGGGAGTGGGGAGAGGAGGGGAAAAGGGAGGAGTGGTGGTGAAGTGCATGTCAGATGGCGGGTACTTCCTGGATGCGAGGGATATTGGCGGCAGGCACTTCCTGAGGGAAACCATGTTTCTTCGGGTTGCTGCGTTTCATGTGAGTCGGCTGGCTGTGTTATGTCTGAGTTCCCTGCGTTGGATGCGAGGGATATTGGCAGCAGGCTCTTCCTGAGGGAGACCATGTTCAATCGGGTTGCCACGTTCCATGTGAGTTCAGTGTGGTTCGTGTGTGAGGTCGGTTGCTGTGTCACACACACGTGAGGGAGGGGTGGTGGTGAAGTGCATGTTGGATGGGGGTTACTTTCTGGATGCAAGGGATATTGGCGGCAGGCTCTTCCTGAGGGAGACCATGTTTCGCCTGGTTACCACGTTTCACGTGAGTTTGGTGTGTTGTATTTGAGTTCCTTCCTTGCGTTGGATGCGAGGGATATTGGCGACTGGCTCTTCTTGAGGGAGACCATGTTTAATCAGGTTGCCGCGCTCCACGTAAGCTCGTCTGGTTACATGCCGTGTTACATTACATGCATCCTCTGGTTTTGGGGGTTACTTCCTGGATGTAAGGGATATTGGTGTCAGAACTTGAGCTTAAAATCCATGCATTAGTAATGAGCTGAAAGCTCCTTAAGTACATTGGAAATGGGCAAGGTAAGGGTGGGGAGAGAGTCGAGAGCAATCCTAGGAAGTTGGGGGTAATCCCAAGGCAATCTCCAATGGGTGGGTTGGAGATTGCTTGGAGATCACATTTGGGTTTAGTTGGGATGTGGGTGTACACCCAACCAAACATAAAGTGCAAACTACACTTAACTAGGATATAAAAAGTACCAGTACAAATGTGAGATTGAGGGCTAACATTAACACCCCGGCACAGGCGTCAATCGAACTCATGGCAGAGAAGGAGGAGCGCAGAGCCCCATGGTGCCTAGAAGGCGATGATGAGGAACCTTCTCAAGGGGCTTGGTGAACAGATCATAGAAGTTGCAATCAAAAGCTACGTACTCCACATTGAGCTGCTCCCACTGGACAAGGTCACGGATGAAGAAGTGCCGAAGTTCGATGCACTTGGTGCGAGTGTGGTACATGGGATCCTGGGACAGGTGGATGGTGCTCTTGTTGTCACACCAGAGCGTGGGAGTGGGCTGAGGGTTGCCAAGCTTCTGGAGTAGGAAGTTGAGCTAGCGGGCCTCCTGAGCCGCCATGGTGCCAGCGTAGAGCTCGGCCTCACAGGAGGAGAGGGAGACTACAGACGACCGGGTGGAGCGCCAGCTGAAAATTCGGCTCCCAAGGGTGAAACAGTAGCCTTGGGAGGAGCGTCGGTTGGTCTGGTCATCAGCCCAGGAGGAGGCAGTGTACCCTTCCAGTCGAGGAGGAGAAAGCCCACCAAGGGTGAGGACATGAGACTTGGTGCCCTGCAGATCTAAGTGGAGAAAGACGCACGCGTCCTGCTGCGTCCAGACGCAGAGACGCAGGACGCACCTCGTTTTTTTTTCGGGCTGACCGGAAAAAAAAATGCCTCAGCGCGAAATTGACTTCAACGATTCCGACGCGACTGTCAATTTCGCGTCATGTCGACCCCCCCTAACCCATTTCGACCATCAAAAACACCCTAGAGGGCTTACCAAGACAATTCTCCTTCGTAAACCCGAAACTCTGGAAATGTAAAAGGGACGATTTTGCCTCAAATGTGTGCATCGTCGTTCCCCCCCCCCCCTTCCCATACCCTATGACATCATTTTTCGGCTGCCCGGAGTTTTTTTTTGCCCTACCTGGGCATGCGTCTTTTCATGCGTCCTAAAGGCCCTCCTCTAGCGTCCTGCGTCCAAGACGCTGCGTCTGGACGCAAGCGTCCTAGACGCAGGACGCGTCTTTCTCCACTTAGTTGCAGATAGCGCAGCACCCGCTTTGCCGCTTTCCAGTGAAGGTCGGTGAAGCGCCCAGGAACCACATACCAAGAGAGGACACTGTTAAGGTATGCCAGGTCAGGTCGGGTACACATCATGGCGTACATGAGGGACCCAAAAAGTTCTTGGTATGGCTCAGTGCATGCCTCTGGTGTGGGTACAGCTGGAGCGGCGAGGAGGTGTTGCAGCGGCACAGGGGTGGCCGTAGGTGTGCACAGCTCCATCTCAAAGCGCTTGAGTACATTGTTGATGTAGAACTCCTTGGAGAGTGGAATGGTGCGAGCATGGCGATCGCGAGTAGTCTCCATCCCCAAGTAGTGTTTGAGGTCACCGAGGTCTTTCATCAGGCGGGTCTTGCTCAAGGCCGCCTGGACAGAGGTCATCTGGGCCGAGTCCTTGGTTACAAAGATGAAGTCATCGACGTAGACAAGGATGTAGAATGGCTCAGAGTGACGATGAATGAAGAGGGTTGGGTTAGCTGAGGATGGGTGGCAGTCCAATGAGAGAAGGACTTCTTTCACTTTGTTGTGCCATTCCCGAGGGGCTTGTTTGAGGCCGTAAAAAAAGCGATTCAGCTTACAGTCAGTGTTGGGAGGGAACTCTCCTGGAAAGCCTTCAGGTCGAAGTCTCCTTGAGGTGTCCTTGCAGGAAAGCTGAAGAGACGTCCATGGATTTGATCTCAAAGTGGTCTCGTGCGGCTACATCCAAGAGCGTGCGAACTGTGGGTGGTTTGGATGTGGGAGAGAAGGTTTTGAAGAAGTGAAAGTACTGTTGCTGGGTGAATCCCTTAGCCACATAGCGTGCTTTGAACACGGGTGCCTCGTCCGGAAGCTACTTCACTCAAACAGCCACTTGCCCCCGACGATGTTAACTCCTGGAGGTGGAGTTTCATCGTCAAAGGAGTGGTTGCGAGTGAAGGCTTCACAATCAGCTTCCATGGCAGCACGCCACTCGACAGCATGTGGACCTGAGAGAGCTTCTTGGAGGGTGAATCAGTGATATCGGGGAAGATGTGCGAGAGTTAGGGAATGACAGCGTGAAGATCACACAGCTCCTCATACCTGTCTTCCAAAAGGGTAGAAGGCACACCCCCCCCCGCAGGAGGAGTCGGAGTGATCACTGAGCATCGAATGGCGAGTGCCAGCGGAGGAGCAGCCCCATGCGACCGACTGCCATGAGCCACCGGAGAGGAGGGTGGAGCGGGCGACACTGGAGGGGTCGGTTTAGGGGGTTTGGGCGAAGGGATCAGTCGACGCTGGTTGGTGACCAATTCGGGCGGTTGTGGGAGAGTGGGTTCCTGAGTGGAAGGGGGAACGGAGGGAGGAGGTGGAACCGGGGGTTTCGACCGCCGATGGTATGTGATTGGTGCACTTGGTAGTGGGAGCGCAGATGGTGGAGAGAGGGGAGAGATGAGGGAGCAGCTGCCGTGGACACCGGTGAAGACGGGTCAGAGACCTCAGAGTGGAATGGTGCGATGGCAGGAGAGGTAGGGGGTGAGGGAGCTAGTGCAGGTGGAAGTTCAGGAGGTGCATCAAAGTCAGCCCACACAAGAGAGGGTGGTCCGAGCTATGTTGGAAAAGTCGCGCCCAGCGCATTGTACGCAAGCGTATATACACTTGCGTATAATGCGCTATACGCTGAATGCCTGACCTTGAAAGTCGCGAAAAGTACGCTGCCCGGGCAGGATAAAACTTTTCCCGAGCAGAGGGGAAAAATCCCCTCCAGGAGGGGGGGGGGGAGAGGGGGGAGAGGGGAGGTTGTACCATACATTTTTGTTACAGAATAAAAACTTCAAATTTCACCTACTCTAATCTAACAACATGCATCTCCTACTTCCTCCCTCTACCCCCCCCTCCCCTTCCTTCCTCCTCTACTTGTACTCATCCTCCAGCTCTTCCTCCTCCCCCTCCTCCTCATCCTCCTCCAGAACCTCCTTGTACCCTTCCGGCAGGGGGGCCTCAGGGATGTTCCCCGAGCGAACCGTCACCCCCTCAGGGCCCTTGTGCCAGTTGCGCACAATGTTCCAATTGTGCGCAACATACACGAGGTCCCGACACTTTTCGGACCCCAACCTGTTGCGCTTGGCAGTGTGGATCGACTCCCACACTGCCCAGTTCCTCTCACACGCCGATGCGGACACGGGCTGAGAGAGAACGCGGCAGGCGAGCGTTGTCAGCTCGGGGTGGTCCGTCCCGTGCCACGTCCACCAATCCACGGCCGTCTTCTTACCGGCCTTCACGAGCTCACGGTCAGTGATGGCGTCAGGTAGGCCGAAGCTCCCCTGGAGGGTGTTGAATGCCGTCAGCCCGTCCTGGATGACGTGGGAAGCACGCAGCTCTTCGCCCTCCTTGCGCGTCACCGTCTGCCCCCCGAAGTGACGAGAGACAAACGCCTTGAAGACGCGCGTGCACTCCAGGTCGGTCCGGAAGATGCCTTCCTCTTGGTTGACCGGATTGAGGATCCGGCCAACCACGTGCATGGCACACGCCATGCTGTTGTCCCAGCGCTTCTGGACGATGTTGGTCACCTCCGTGCGTTCAGTGCTGGACAGCACCAATCCCGTCTCCTCCTCCTCCTCCTCCGTGAGCTGCAGCATGAGATCGTAGATCTTGCCCATCATGGCCTTGGCCGTCGAGTCGGTCTTGCGCATAACGAGAAAGGGGATCTTCAGGAGGGCGACGAAGAATTCCGCCCCTTTCCACCACACGGCATCCATGATCATGGCTGCGAAGGGCTCGACCGGCGGCTTCCTCCCCTTCGCCCAATCCCGCCACTCCGAGCTCAGCACCATGTCCGTCAATGCACTCCGCACCTCGCAAAGCCGCTGCACCGCGATGAATTGCGTGCCAAATCTGGTGCCCGCCGGCTTCAGCACCTGCTTCCCCCTCCCTCCCTTCACCTGCGGGCTTCTCATGTAACCTTTGGTGAAATGGTGGGCACGCACAAAGGTAACAATCAACCCCGCCTTTGCCACAATGTCCTTTGCCCAATCCATTTTCCCAATATCTTCCATGAGCAGATCCATGACGTGAGTCGCGCACGGCACATGCTCAATGTGAGGAAATTCTTGCATGAGCTCCCGACATGCAGCTGCGTAATTGCTGCCCCCATCCATGCAGAAGGCAACGATGTTGGCGGGCCCCACCTTCTCAATGATGGGGCGCAAAACGGATGCAATGTAACCTCCCGTCTTCGTCTCCATCTTACAGTCTATGCTCTCGGCGAACACAGCACCGGAGTCGTTGATGAGCAGGATGTTGGCTTGGGGACGGCCACTTTTGTCCGTCATCATGTCCGAACCGATCGTCACTCCATCCCGCTTCCAGCTCGCAGCGATGGGAGCGAGGCCCCGCTCGATCTTTCCGCGGCAGCGCTGCAGGCCGGCGCCACCAACATACCGCCGCTTCGGCGGAACGTAGCGATGGCCCGCGTCCGCGATGCTGCGCACAGCGTTGCGCCAGAGAGGGTGATCGGCGAGATGCTCTGGGAGGTGAAGTGCCGCCCACATGAGGCAGATGGCGTCGTCTGCCGAGTCTTTCGCACACGACGCCCCCTCCCCGTAAAAGTCTTCGATGCACTGCTTCTTCGATCCACCCGCACACGCCTCGATCGCCATCTCTTCCGCCCTCTTCCTCCCTTCCCTGCGGGCATTTTTACCTTCGTACAATTCGCGGACGGCGTTGCGGTCAGCAGGAGGGATCGGCGCCTTGCAAAGACGGACGTCCTTCCGTTTCAGCCCTTTCCAGCGCGTGATGTGTTGCGCACAACGGAAGGCGCCGCCTACGAACTTAAGCTTGCAATACCAGCATGTGCGGAGAGTTCGCTCAGGACCAGTTGAGGAACCTTCGGTAGAGGTAATGAAATGCTTAAAAATAACACGGGTGTTCTCAGGAACATCCCCGCCGTCCACCATGGTCGCGTCATTCGAAACACTAGGAGCCTCACTAGTGGCACTCGCGGGAGTACCAGTAGGAGTCGACATCAAGTGGAGCTGGGCGGGTGCGTTGAGAGAGAATGAAAGAGAGATACTACACATGACGGGAAACAGCTTACCTTATAGTCCACGCTGTGGTTGAACCACCTCCGCTGGTTGACGACATTCGTGTTTGTGTGTTGGAGTCGCGCGATAACATAGGGTGCAATGCGGTTCTGACTTTCCCACGTCCCCAACTTTTGACAGGTGTGGGTGACAATGTGTTTGGGAGGTGCGTACAAATTGGGTTGGGACGTGCGTACATTTTGAGTCGCGTCGCACATTCGCAATTCGTGCGCGACTACACAAATCTGGGTTTTTTTCCGGTCAGCCCGAATTTTACCCTACGAATATACGTACGAATTGCGTACACCGTATATTCGTTAACGCCTATACGGTGTGCGCTTATGGTTTCTGGCGACTTTTCCAACATAGGTCCGGAGGAAGGATCCCCCTTCGAGGAGGAGTAGAAGGGGCGAGTCTCGTCAAAGACGACGTCACGGCTCCGGATTAATTGTTGAGTAGAGGGGTTGAGGAAGAGGTAGTTAGGGGAGTCGGCGTTATGCCCAAGATAGATGCATGTTTGAGTTTTGGGGCCGAGCTTGCCACCTTGCTGCCGCCGAGCCTGAGGGTTGAGGAGGACATAGGCGGTGCACCCCATACTCGAAGGGGGCGAGCAGTGGGTGTTTTCCCGAGCCAAAGTGTGGTGGGAGTGGTGTCGGGAAGATGCGGGTGAGGGTAGAGGTTGTAGAGGAAGGCGGCATGGTAGAGGGCGTACCCCCAGAGTGACAGTGGTGCGTTGGAGTGGCTGAGGAGGCAGCGGGTGATCTGTGCCAACGTGTGATTGCGACTCTCTACGATGCCGTTCTGCTGCGGGCTGTCAGGAAGGGTGAAGTTTTGTAGAATGCCTTCTGAGGAGCAGAAGGCCTTGAGCTTATCGTTGCAAAATTCACCACCACCATCTGAATGGAGGGGCTTGACCTTGCGGCCAAAGGTGGTCTGCGCCAGATTGACCCACGCCATGATGACCCCTGGAGCCTCAGCCTTAGTGTGCAGGAGGTGCATAGAGACGTAGCGGGAGTGGTCATCAACTAAAGCAAAGAAATAACGATAACCACCTCGTGCGGCAACAGGGGCAGGGCCCCAGGCGTCCATGTGCACTAGGTCCAGTGGGGCTGCTGCGACTGAGGGTGAGGCAAGGTGGGGTTGTTGGCGTAGCTTGCTCTTGGTGTTGTCAATGCATGTGGGAGCGGGAGAGTCAGGTGGTGGAGGGAGTGAGGCTGGTAGGCCGAGAAGAAGTTTCTTGGAGGCCATGTCAGCGAGCGTGCGGAAGTTTGGGTGCCCGAGCCGATGGTGGTAGAGGATGTTCGGGTTGGAGAAGCTGCGACATGAGCATGGTGTGATAGCAGCCTGTGCTTGGGTGGTTGACACTTGTGGGATAGGTACTCGTAGTGTGTAATGGCCGCTGCTATTAGGGGTGAAGCGAGCCAAGACCTTGTTGTTGAGTGGGTCGATGATGTCACAATAGTCCTTGTTCTCCGAGGAGATGGTGCGTAACCTCACCTCCTGAATTTCTGTTTGAGCCACTTGATTGTGGCATAGTGAAGGCACGCACCTGCTAGTGACAGTGCCGGATGGGAAGGCGGGGCATGGGACAGTGGACGAACCCTTGGCAAAGGTGATGAAGCTTGAATCAACTCGCAAGAGAGGAATAGGTGTTGAATAGGGTTTGAATGAGAGTGTCTCTTTGGGTGGCCTCGCTGTCGAGTGTAAACTCTATGTATTGTGGTGCCTGCGGTGGGCCGATATGCTGCAAGGTTACTTCATTGATCATGGCGGTACCAGGGATTAACAAGTTGATAGTTGCTGAGGCGAAGGCCATGGTGAAGAACCTCTTTCTCATGCGAAATGTCTCTCTTGAATCACCGATAAGAACTTCGGGTTTAGGGTTTACCAAGGAGAATTGCAAAGTAGGGTTTATGAAGGAGAATTTTGAGGAGAGGTTTAGCATTTTCGAAATCCGAAGGTCCCGAAGAGCAAAGAACGTCAATGTTGGCCGCTTCAAGATGTCTCATAGGAGGTTTAAGGCCGGCGAAAATAGGTTGAAACGGCCGATTTTGGTAGTGTCGACTAACTACTAACCCTGTTCCCACACACCCCCCCACACACCACCCTCAGCTTCGCGGCTACACTGCTGCTCAGCTTCACTGCTACACGGCTGCTCAGCTGCGCAGCTTCACCTGTTCAGTTGCGGGGTGATGGAAGTGCTGTTGCGGGGCGATGGGCGGCAGCTCGAAGGTGACGCTGTAGGGTGACGGGCGGTAGCCCGAAGAGAAGATTCAGGGCGAAGGGCGGCAGCTCGAAGGGAAGCTGCAGGGCGACGAGCAGCAGCCCCACGATTGACGAGATGGGAAAAATTGGGTTACGCCGAAGCGAGAAGGACGGCGGGACAAATCCGCGGTGATGAGGGAGAGCGACGAGGAAATGGTGGCTACGGTTACCTTAAGTGAGACGCATAAATTGGTGCCTCGTAACTCAAGGAAAGGTAGTGTGGGAGAGAATCTACCCACGAAAGATGTCGCGAATCAACAGCGACGATGACGGCGCGGGAAAAATTCCGGCCGTGAAGATTAGGTTGATGAGGGTACTTTACTCGAGCGATGAATGTTGAAGGCGGCTTCGCCTAAGGGTGTGGGAGAGGATTCCGCAAAGGTAAAAGGATCAAGATCCGCATGTGCGGTTGAAGAGCTCTGATACCATGTCAGAACTTGAGCTTAGAATCCATGCATTAGTAATGAGCTCAAGGCTCCTTAAGTACATTGGAAATGGGCAAGGTAAGGGTGGGGAGAGAATCAGGGGCAATCCTAGGGGATTAGGGGTAATCCCAAGGCAATCTCCAATTGGAGGGTTGGAGATTGCTCGGAGATCATATTTGGGTTTGGTTGAGATGTGGGTGTACACCCAACCAAACACAAAGTGCAAACTACACTAAACTAGGATATAAAAAGTACTAGTACAATTGTGAGATTGAGGGCTAACATTAACAATTGGCGGCCGGCACTTTTTGAGGGACACCATGTTCCGCCTGGTTACCGCATTCCACATGAGTTCGCTGTGTTACATGTCAGTTGTGTTACATTACATGTGAGTTTGCTGTACTACATGTGAGCTCGCTGTGTTCCATGTGAGTTCCCTGTGTTACATTTCCTTCTCTGCCTTCTCTGTTCCCTCCTCTCCCCCCTCTTCTTATTCCTTTGCTCCCATCCCTTCCTTCCACCTCTCCCTCCCTTCTTACCCCTTTCCTCCTCTTCTTCTGCCATCCTCCCCTCTCCACCCTCCTCTCCTGACAGGCTGTCATCTCAACCCCCACTGCCTTACCCTTTCGCCCATCCACTAACAGTTCCTCTTAGTGCTTCTTTCCAGAGAACTTTCTCCCCTTCCTCTCCCTCCCCTCCCTTTCCCTTCCTCCCTTGCCTTCTCCTGACAGAATCTCATCTCAACCCCCACAGCCTCACCCTATCGCCCATCCACTGATATCTCCTCCCAGTGCTTCTTTCCACCGCACTTCCTCCCCTTCCTCTTCTTTCTCCCCTTCCTCATCTTCCCATCTCTTGCCCTCCCGATAGAACGTCACGCTGAACCCCACTGCTTTGCTTCGCCCATCCACTGACAGCTCCTCCTACTGCTTCTTCCCTTTCCCGTCCCCTCCTGACAGAATGTCATCTCAACCCCCACTTCCAGCTCCTCCTAGTGCTTCCTCCCCCTCCTCTCTTTCCCTTCCCTTTCCCGTCTCCTTCCTCCCCCTCCTCTCTTTCCCTTCCCATTCCCGTCCCCTGTTGTCTTCTCCTGACAGAATGTCATCTCAACCCCCACTGACAGCTCCTCCTCCTGCTTCTTCCCTTCTCAGCGCACTTCCTCCCCTTCCCTCATTTAGTTTCCCTCCCTTGCTCTCCTCACTTGCTCCCCTCCCCCCTCTGCCTCCTCTCCCCCAACAGAATGCCACACTGAATCCCCACTGCCTCACCCTTTCGCCCACCCACGGACACCTCCCAGTGCTTTTTTCTTAGCGCACTTTCTCCTCTTCCTCTCCTTCTCCCCCCTTTCCCTTCCCCCCTTCCCTTCTCTCTACAGAACGTCACTCTCAACCCCCACTGCATCGCCTCCCAGCCACCCGCGAACACCTCACAGTGCTTCTTCCCACAGAATTTCCTCCCCTTCCTCCACACGCCCTTCTTCATTCTCAACTCGCTCTACGACTCCTGGCAGGTAAGGCTTGCTCTTTTCTCTTGCATTTCTATTGCAAACCACCCTTGAATTCCTGCCCCACACCGCACCCTCCCCTTCCTTCACACGCCCTTCTTCATTCTCAACTCGCTCTACGACTCCTGGCAGGTAAGGCTTCCTCGCTTCTCTTGCATTTCTATTGCAAATTTGAGCTTTCTAGTTCGACTCAAAAACCGCTTTCTTTAACCTCAACTCGCACCCTCGCCCACTCCTTTGCATCTTTCATAGACTTCCCAGAAAGCGCATGGCGTGCGTGCCGTGCCGCGTGTCTGCAAGCTCTCTCAACCTCACCTTTTTCCTCTTGTACTGTGCTGCCCAACGCCCCCTCCACTCCACGCCATCCGCAGATCGCCCACTCCTTTGCGTCCTTCACAGTCCCAGAAAAGGCGTGGCACGTGTGGTGCATGGGCTGCTGCTGCAATCTTTCCTACCCTCTTGCATTGTGCTGCCCAACGCCCCCTCCACTCCACGCCATCCGCAGATCGCCCACTCCTTTGCGTCCTTCACAGTCTTCCCAGAAAAGGCGTGGCACTCGTGCCGCATGTCGCTGCAGGGGTGCAATCAGGAGCGGCTCGATCTTATTCATGGTACGAAAGCATGATCGATGTGCTAATAATGTCATAGATCCATGTGTAAGTAACAGGGAAGAACAACTGTACTGCTGGCTGGTTGTTAGGGTTAGCCCTTGCTCTTCTTGTCTCTCGCATGTCTCCATCTCATCACGTTTTTCATCTGTTCCTCTCTCGCCCTCGCCTTCCGTTGTCTCCCACTTATTGTCCTCCCCTTATTTTTCTCATCTTGTTTTTCTCCTCTTATTTTCCTCCCCTTATTTTTCTCATCTTGTTTTTCTCCTCTTATTTTCCTCCCCTTATTTTTCTCATCTTGTTTTTCTCCTCTTATTTCCTCCCCTTATTTTTCTCATCTTGTTTTTCTCCTCTTATTTCCTCCCCTTATTTTTCTCATCTTGTTTTTCTCCTCTTATTTCCTCCCCTTATTTTTCTCATCTTGTTTTTCTCCTCTTATTTCCTCCCCTTATTTTTCTCATCTTGTTTTTCTCCTCTTATTTCCTCCCCTTATTTTTCTCATCTTGTTTTTCTCCTCTTATTTTCCTCCTCCTCCTAGTCTCCTCTATCTCACACATTGCAACCCCACCCTCCTGCCCTTCGATCCTCTTGTCTCCCACTTCCCCCCATCTCACTCAGTCAAGGCTGCTCTTTCCCTTTTACCCCCTTCTCCTTCTTCTCCCACATTCCGCAGTCTCGTTCAAGGCAACCCCACTCTCGCCCTCACCTCCTCTCTCTCCCACGTTCATGTTTTGATTCTCCCCCTCTCGCCTCACCTCCTGCTGTCGCCCACGTTTTGGCCTCGCCCCCCCCTTCCCTGCGTTAACAGCCTATCGGGATGAGACGGTGGGCAAGGTGACGCCCCTCCTCTCCTCTCCTTCCCCATCCCAAGTTCTGCCTCTCACCTTCTCTCCTTCTCTCCTTATCTCCTTCCCGCCCTTCCCCCCCCCCCCCCCCCCCCCCCTTTCCCTGCCCCAACAGCCTATCGGGATGAGATGGTGGAAAAGGTGTCGCCCCTCCTCTCGTCCAATCGCAGCGCGTCACCTGTCCGGCGCCTGTTGGCTGCAGCATCAAGCGAAAGTTCAGCAAACGGAGCGTACCTCGTGTCTTGCCGAGCACACTGCATGGTGAGTAGGTGCAAAGATCTGATGTGATTGCATGGCAAAGAAATGCAAAATGTTTGATGGATAACAGCTGAGATTTGTTGACGTTGTGTGTGGGACCTTCGTCATTCCATATTCCCTAGAGTCTGATTTATGCCAGAACCCATAACAACCAATGTGGCATGCATGGCATGGCAGCATCACTCCATATTCCCAAGAGTTTATTCCATTGTATGGCATGTGAGATGGCTGTAGGGGGCATCGTCCCATGTGACGTGGTGACTTTGAGTCGACTCAAAAGCATCACTCCTCCCACATTCCATACTATGGCATGTCATATGGCCCCATGCGGCATCGTCCCATGTGACATGGCCCCATAGGGGCATGGTAGCATGGCATGTCAGCAGTGCTGATCTCCCTCATCTTTCCACACTTTCCATACTCCATGTCTATCCCATGTTTCTTGTCTCCCATTCACGCATGAGATCCATCCATCTCCAGTGTCCATCACACAGGTCATTTTTTAGGCGTCTCAAAAATCCATTCACCACACGCTTGTGACCCATCCATCTCATGTGTCCATCACACAGGCCATGGGCCCCATGTCACCCCTCCTTTATCCCATCCCATCCTGATTTATGGGTCGACTCAATAATAATTCCCTTACCTGTAATCTGTTACACAGGCGATGCGTCCAGTCTATTCTTTAGACGTCTCAAAACAATCTGTGTTTACATGGCACATGTGTCTATGCTGTCTCCAGGCCTTCAACCCCACTCTCATATATATATAAATATATATATATATATATAAGGCGTTTTCCATGTGCTTATCTTCTCACATCGTCCTTCTCCTGCTGTGATCCCTGTACAGGCCATGAGTCCCATGTTGCTCCTCCCCGCATTCTTCCAATTTCTCATGTGTTCCTTTTGAGAATTTTCATCCTTTTGCAATCCGTGTTACAGGCAATGGGTCCCATGTGGCATGGCAGCACTGCCCCACGAATACACAACAAGGTACGCTCTTGTCAATACTTTTCCCGTAAGTTTACCGTAGATTTCTTTATTTGTTCCATAGCTCGCATGCATTATTCGTGTATTTCCAATTATTTTCCCCTCTGCACCCTTTCTTATCCCCCCACAGACGATGGCAGAGGCAGTGGGAGACTGGTTCTTTGACAGGCAGAGTGTAGCCCTTGTCGATTGTAAACACCCCTGTAATCCCACATGCGCATGATTATAGTTGATTTTCTTTTGCATGCCACTTTGTGTTGCATGTAGCATTTATAGTTATGTAGATTGATGTTTTGTAAGCCACAGAAATAGTTTTTCCGTACCCATCATCACCCCAAAAAGGTGGCGTCTCGCCAGACCAACTGCAGCATTTCCCCTGCCCAATATGGCAGCATGTGCGTGTTCTTCCACTGCTCGGTTACCGCTGCCCGATTGACTATCTTATAAATTGGTTTACCGTCTGTTACATGTGCAATGAATCGAGGTAGCGAGGATTGCACTAAAGTGTCAAACGAGTACAAAGTATGGGCGAAGGCATGAGCGGATACTTATACGCGAAAACATGCAAATGGTAACGCGCTGCGTGTGAGCTAGCTAGTGCTACGCTGGCGTGAGGTTCGGGCTAGTCCCGAAGCGTAGGCCGACTCGGGTTGGCCAGCAGTGCGAGGTTTGGTGAAACAGTGCGCGCGAAGTTGGCGAAGCCCTGTTAGCAGTAACGGGCGAACAACGGTTGCTGCTGTACACGATGTTGACAGTCGCGATAAGGAATGTCGAAAAAATTCCGTCCACGTCCACGTCCAGGTCCACGTCCAGGTCCACGTCCACGTCCACGACTGCTACCACGTCCACGTACACGACCACAACCACGTCCACGTACACGTCCACGACCACGTCCACGTCCACGACCACGTCCACGTCCACGTCCACCACTTCCACGTCCACGTCCACGTTCACGACCACGCCCACGTCCACGTCCACGACCACGTCCACGATCAGGTCCACGTCCACGTCCACGTTCACGTCCACGACCACGTCCACGTCCACGACCACGTCCACGTCCACGTCCACGTCCACGTCCACGTCCACGACCACGTCCACGTCCACGTCTACGTTCACGTCCACCCTCCCCTCCCCACCCCCCCTCCCCCCCCCCCCCCCCCCCTTCTCTCCCCCCCTGCCCCCCACGCCCCCCCAGGAAGCCCCCTCCGCTACGCGTGTGCGTGAATATCGCAGAAACCCTGGCTCCAGGTTTTTTTTTTTGGATTTTCACTACTCGGATTTCCAGAGCTGTTTTCTAGGGAACTCTGAAATTCAGGGTTCATTATGAGCGATACTCTGATTTGTCAGAGAAAACTTAACTTCTGAAAAATATACTATGGGCAGTCAGTATACCCATACTTACAACTTTGAGGGCGCGGTGCTTTTGGCGCAAATGCCTAAGTTTGCCTTTTCTAATCGAATTCACCCTTTTTCTCAGCTCGATTGTGGAGTCGAAAAGTTGCTTAGGGAAGTTCAAGTCGCCGGGCCAATTTCTGGTAAGTCAAATGTGACCATCGAGGTTTGGAAAAAGAATTGCGACCCTAAACGAGCCACGAGGACACCAAGTAGGTTACCCGGTGTAGAGCTCCGAGGGGTGCAATCCAAGGAACCAATGCGAATGAACCAAACCAGGCTCGAGGCGCACACTGAGAAATGCACGCTTCGAGCCAGGGACAGGTAAATTCACTAACACACACTCACTCGTTGCTTTTCTCTTGTTATCCTTTCATATAGTGGATCGTTGTTACCTTCATCCTACGGCTAGGTGACACACCACTCAGGGAGGACCCTTGAGGTGGGAGCTTTGTCTCTTCCATAACAAGAGAAAAGGGAGGAGTGCGTGCGTGCAAGGATGGACGATTGTGAGTTGCGCTATGGCAGGACGTATGGTCATCGCGAGGAGGATCGCGCATGGCGCGGACACTCGCGTGAGCGTGGGCGATCGCTGGAGAGATCGCCGCGGAGGCCTGCCTTTCGCGCGGATCAGGTGCCTCTCGCGTACGAGCGGCGAGCGGGCGGATCCGCACGAGAAGGAGCGGGCGGATCGGGATCGGCCCTGGCGGACAGTGATCCGTGGCGGACGGAACCGCGCCACAGAGCGGGGGGCGATCGTGGGTATCGTCAGGAGACGGGAGCGTACCGCTCGCCGGAAGCAAGCTACCGCCGTCGCGAAGATCGGAGCCGCAGGCGAGGCTTGGAGGAACTGTTTTCGGGCCGAGAGGGAGACCTCAATGCTGACGGAGAAGGAGTGGACGAGAGCACGGACTCGTCGCAGGGATTCGAGCGCGACGACGTGGCCGATGTTGGCGGCGGAGTCAGGAGGAGGGCGCAAGCGAGCAGCACGACATGCCTGCGGAAGCAACGGAGGCAAACCCTGCTAAGGCAGGCGAGGCGGAGGAGACAGCCGGAAGTGGCACCGTACGAAGCGCGCGTGAGGAAGCGCCTGTTTCTGGACAGCAGGCGCACGGCGGGGAGCAGGGCGGCCACGCATCGCGCGCGCCAGACCCGCGCCAGCAGAATGACGGAGAGCGGGGAAGCGGTCCGCGCGCGCCAGATCTGCGCCCGCACCATAACGTAAGGCGGGGAGGCAGGTCGCGTTCGCCTGAGCCACGTCAGCATCGTGATGGGAGACGGGGAAACAGGTCGCGTTCGCCGGATTCAGGGAGGCATCACAGCGGGAGATGGGAAGACGGATCGCGCTCGCCAGATCTGTGGAAGAATCGCAGCAGGAGGCGGGGAGGCGGATCGCGCACGCCGGATTCGTGGAGGAATCGCAGTGGGAGGCGGGGAGACGAGTCGCGCTCACTGGAGCCGCGTCAGCAGCATCACGGAGCGCGGGGAAGTGGGTCACGCTCGCCGGATCGGCGCCAGCGCCACGAAGGGAGGTGTGGGGGCGAATCGCGCTCGCCAGCTTCGTATCGCTACCATGACGGGAAGCGGGGAAATGGGCCACGCTCGCCAGATCTGCGCAAGGACCAGGAGAGGAAGTGGGAAGGCGAGTCAAGCTCGCCAGATCGGCACCAAGAACGGGGTATGAGCTGGGGAAGCGAGCGTCGCTCGCTGGATCCGCGTACGCGGCGTGACGAGAGACATGGAGACGGGCAACGCTCACCAGAACGTGATCTGCAGCAAGGACAGAGAGGGAGATGGGAGGAGGAGTGGCGTGATACAAACGTTATGGGCAGGAGGGAAGGAGAGCTCCGCGTTCCCCGACACCTGAGAAGTGCTGGCGGCACCAAGGGCGAGGGGAAGAGTGGACGCGGGCAAGTTACTCACCAGATCGGCGAGGGAGGAAGAGTGAGGAGGAAAGGCGATGGGAAGCAAGGCAGGATCAGCACAGAAGCAAAGGTGTAGGCAGCGGTCTGGCATATAGCATGGAGCGAGCCAGAGAAGCAAGGAAGGGGATCGAGCGAGCCAGAGGAGGAGGAATGTTAGGGAGGCAGGAAAGGGGAGCAAGTGAGTCATGGGGTGAGGGCGTGGAAGTGCAGCGATGGCCACACGGGTGGAAGTGCCGGCGCGGTTCTCAGGAGACCAGCGCGTGGGGCCTACACTGAAGAATTATTTGATGCAAGTGGGAAATGTGAGATATAGGTGTGAGCGGAGCGGCATGGATGCGGTGGATTTCTTCCTAAGCCTGCCTAATACACTGGAGGGGGAGGCAGAGACGTTGTACAGAATGAAGATGGATGAATTACTTGAGAGGGCGGGCAGGTACGGGGAAGACCCTACAGAGGCATTTCTGAGGCGGCTGCAGCGGCAGTTTCCCGGGCATACGGCAGAAAAGATAAGGGAATTTCAGGAGTTCCGAAGGGGGAGGAGTGAGTCATTGCTCATCTATTACAACCGGCTGATCAACCTGGCAGAGGACGTGACGTGTGGAGACATGGGCCTGTTGGTCAGCAAGTTCTGGGACGGGCTGGACAACACCATGGGAAATGGGCTGCGCATGAAGGTGTATGAGATGGGGGCAGACACAACGCTGGATGAAGTATTCGAGTTGGCAGAAAAGATGGAGCTGGCACAGAGAAAGTATGAGGCATATCGACCCAGGACCATGGAGCGAGGCCGAGGGCCGACTTGGGCAGCAGCGATCATACCTGAAGAGAAAGACAAGGCAGTGGGTCGAGGAGAGAGTAGGCCAGAGACACGGACATGCCACAGATGCGGACAGCCAGGGCACATTCGCAAGGACTGCAAAAACTGCGACAGTTGCGGGAAACCAGGGCACCGGCGACGGGAATGCCCTGAAGCACCGAAGTGTGAAATCTGTGGAAGAGGTGGACATGCAGCAAAGGACTGTTACCAGCGAGAGGGAGCAGCAAAGAAGAAGCTGGAGGAGCAGGAGAAGCAGATCAGCCGGCTGCAAGCGCAGCTGCAGGCATTGAGACCGCAACGTGAAGCAGAGGCAGGGATGTATGCCAGGGATGAGGAGGAGGAAGATGTAGCACAGGAAGAGCAGGGCGCACTTATGGCGTGGGGAGTGAGGGAGGATGATGAGGTAGACCATGAGGAGCAACATGCATACATGGCATGGAGAGGGAGAGAAGAGATGGGGCTGCGCAGCGGAGGCAAGGATGGGCGAAGGGAACAGGTGAGGAAGGAGCGGGAAAAGGGGCAAAAGCCGGAAGAGAAGGAAGAGAGATGCACAGCTGCACGTCACCCGCAGGAGCGGCTGGCATGTCAAACATCGGTGCTGCTGATTCAGAATGGAGCGCTGGCGGTAGAAGGGGAGAAGGCAAAGATAGCCATCATAGACACCGGAGCACAGAGTGTTATACTAGGGAAGGGGATGGCCGAGAAGCTGGGATTGTGGGCACCAGACAGACATGTGATGAAGGGGATGCTAGTGATGACAGCAGAGGGAGGAGAGTCAAAATGGATGCCCTGCACAAGGACTCCGATAGAACTAACGGTGCTGAAAGGGGAGAAGCATGAGACGCCTGTCAGAATCAGATGTGGGATTTCAGAATCAGAAGACTTTGATGTGCTGATGGGCACGGAGATGATTTTTGCATTGGGCATGACTATCTGCTTTTGGAAAGAGACGGTGGAGTTCCGAACTAGGTGGTGGAGGAAGGGTGAACCGCTAGGGCAGCTGCCAGTGCAGTTCGTGAAGGCAGAGCCAAAGAGAGCCTACCGTGTGGATCAGAAGGAGGTGACGGCGAAGCAGGGGGCACAAGAGCAAGTGGTGGGCAGAGGAAGGGGCAGAGAGCCTAGGATGCGCCTCATGGATGAGCCTAGCCAACAGACCGATTGGCAGCAACCCATCAGACAGGTGGAACTGTTCGGGGGAATAGGGGCGGGACTGGCAGCAGTGGTGCGGAATGGAATAGCGGTGAAACAGTGGATCTACGTGGAGCAGGCAGCAGAAGTGAGGAAAATGGCGGAACACCATGCGTGGGAGCTGCATAGGGAGTATCCGGAGCTGCTGGGGGGAGACGTGATCAAGGCAGCGATGAGCAGAGGAGTGAACGATGTAAGAGCAATCACGGAAGCTGAAGTGGCCAGCTGGGGGCACGTGGACCTGCTGGTGGCAGGGTGGGAATGCCAAGGAGTATCATGGGCGGGAAAGGGTAAGGGTGAGCTAGACCCCAGGACCAAACTGATGGAGGATTTGTTCAGGATCATGGAGTGGGTGCAAGCTAGGCAGGGCAGACTGGCCTACCTGCTGGAACACTTGGACATGGAAGGAGATGTCCGGGAACCAGTAAGGTTGGTAAGGGAGAGAGTGACAAGGCAGGTGGGCAAAGGGGTGAGCAGCGACGCGGTGCGAATGGGAGCTTATGCACACCGGCTCAGGATGTACTGGCAGAATGTGGTGCCGGTGGAAGATCTGCAAAGGGAGATAGAGGGGGTGCAGAGGGCAGAGGGGCGGAAGGTGAGCGACATACTGGAGCCAGGAAGAACTCCAGCACCAGTGAACAAGAGGAGTTACAGCAGACACTATCCGTGCAACCAGGTGGGACAAGAGAGGCAAGCATTACCAACCTTGGTGTCCTATGAGGGGGCAGCAGGATATCGGATGGATGGGGAGCAGCCGGGCCCAGGACTTGTACTTGACCATAGGAAGGGACGGTGGGAAGAACCCACGGCCTTGGAGAGGGAGCTGGCCATGGGGTACAAGGAGAATGCCACAGCAGCCCCGGGAGTGAGTGAGAAGGAAAGAAGGCGGGCATTAGGGAACGCTATGGATGGGTACATGATGAGATGGCTGGTGCAGCGGATGTGGAAAGAGACAGTACTGCACTGGGGACTGAAGGAAGGAGAAAACACAGTAGCAACAGTCAGACAAGGGGTGTGGGCCTGCCTGCAGAAAGAGGAGCCAGAGTGGAGGATAGGTGAGAACATGAGCGAGGAAGGGAAGACAGCAATGCGAGCACTGCTGGCCAAACATCGGAGGGGCTTCGCCTTCACCCTGCAGGAGTTGGGGAAGTGCAACATCAAAGAGATGGCACTGAAGCTGAGTAGTGATGAGCCGGTATTCCACCGCAGGAGGAAGATGCCACCAGGGGATGAAGCGATCTGCAGGGAGAAGATAAAGGAGCTGCTGGAAGCCGGACTGATTCGGAGATCAGAGTCCGAATACGCCACCCCAACCGTGGTGGCAGCCAGGAAGGACTTGACTGGAGAGGTGCTGAGCAGGAGAATGTGCGGGGATTACAGGGATCTCAACAAAATCACAGTGCCGGATAGATACCCCATGCCGATGGCGGAAGAACTGTTTGACAAGTTGGCTGACGGGGTGTTCTTCACGACGCTGGACTTGCAGCAGGGATTCAATCAAATCAAGATCAGAGAGGAGGATGTAAAGAAAACGGCCTTCCATGGACCAGATGGGTTGTACGAGTGGCTGTATATGCCCTTCGGTCTAAGAAACGCATCGGCAGTGTTCCAGAGAGTCATGGATGCGGTGCTGAGGGGAATAGAACATGCGGCATGCTACATCGATGATGTAGTGATCTTCAGCCTGACCGAACAGCAGCACCTGGAGGACGTGGAGAAGACACTGTCGGCCATAGAAGGGGCAGGGCTCACATGCCATCCCAACAAATGCAGATGGGGGGAGCGGACAGTGCAGTACCTGGGGTATGAGGTCAAAGGGGGGCAGATTGGGATCCAGCAAGCGAAGGTGCAGGTGCTGGACAGGCTGAGGGAACCCAGAGACAAGTCCGGGCTGCGGGTGGTCTTGGGCTTCCTCAGCTATTACAGACGCTTCGTGCCGAACTTCAGCAAGAGAGCAACGGTGCTGAATGGGATGCTGCGGGAAGACAAGGCATGGGAGTGGGGAGAGAAGCAGAGGGAGGCACTGCAAGACCTGATGACCGCTGTGAAGACGGCGACAGTACTGCAGTTGCCGGCAGCAGACCAGCCCTTTGTTCTCTACACCGACTGGAGCAGTCAGGGGATGGGGGCAATACTGTGTCAGGAGGTAGAGGGAGTGGAGAAGGTAGTGGCCTACGCCAGCAGGAGCTGCAACCCGGCTGAGGCACAGTACAGCTCATACATCGGGGAGGGGCTGGCGGCGGTGTGGGCAGTGGGGCATTTCAGAGTATATCTACAAGGGAGAGAGTTCACTCTGGTCACTGACCATCAGCCCCTCACATGGCTGATGACCACACCAGGGCTGACAGGCAGGAACGCAAGGTGGGCACTAAAGCTACAGGAGTATGACTTTAAGATAAGGCATAGGCCGGGAAAGACACTACAGCACGTCGACGGTCTCTCCCGCAACCCACCACCACTGGAGACGGAACGGAAGGCGGCAGAGGCGGAGCAGACAGAGCGGGAGCCAGCGCATACCTTAATTCTACTGGCGCGAGAGGTGGAGCAGAACGGTGCGAAGGGGAGTAAGGGGCCAGCTGACATTTGGCAGGATGCAAAGGCGATGGGATGGGTGAAGGGAGAGACCGAGGAAGATGAGACAGTATCTGAAAGGGTGAGGGCACGAGGGCATCACTACAGGTGGTTTCAACAGCAGCTGCAGATAAAAACAGAGGATGGCTGGAAGCTGGTGCCGGCGCCAGAGGAGCGTGAAGCAGTGATCAGGGAAGTGCACACTAAGCTGGGGCATTTCGGGCATGAGAGGACCGTACACCTGCTGAAAACGGGCTGGTGGTGGGAAGGGATGCGCAGGCAAGTGAAAGAGTGGGTAGAAGGGTGCGAGGCTTGTCAGAGGAGTAAGGCGAACCTCACGCAGGCCAAGGCAGAACTGCAGTCACTGCCCATCTGCGGCTTGGGATTTCGGTGGTCCCTGGACCTGGCGGGAGAGCTGCCGCTGAGCAGGAGTGGGAACCAGTACATAGTGCTCATGATTGAGCATGTGAGCAAGTGGCTGGAGGTGCGAGCCATCCCTAGCAAGAGCGCGAGGCACATAGCAGCGGCATTCAAGGCCCAGGTGGTGTGTCGATTCGGAGCCTGCGGGGAGGTACTCACGGATCAAGGCACAGAATTCCAGGGAGAGTGCTGCTGGAATCTGGCATCACGCACCGACGAACCTCCCGCTACCACCCACAAAGCGACGGGCTGACTGAGCGCATAGTACAGACCATCAAGCGAGGGCTACGGACCTACGGGGAGCAGAGAAGGAGGGACTGGGATGAGGAGTTGGACTGGATAGCAGCTGGATACAGATTCGGGAAGCAGGCAGCACTGAGGGATCATTCCCCATACAGCCTACTCTATGGACGAGAGCCAATCCTGCCAGTGGGGGCACCAAGGGTACTAACAGACACAGTAACAGCAGGCACGATCAAGAACTGGGTAGCCCTGTCCGACGTGAGGGCACGCTACATGCGCTTCATGATGCCAGCCGCACTAGAGAACCTGCACACCGCTCAGTTGCTAGATGCCAGGAGATATGAACAGAGGCAACGCAAGGGAGAAGGGAGAGGGGCACGTGGCATATGTGAGGGGCAGGAAGTGTATCTGAAGAGAGCGAAGCAGGATACTCTCGATGTGGGGTTGGGGACAGTGCGGTGGAAGGTCAAGGAGGTGCGCCCCTCTGGGGTGCTGGTCTTGGAAAACGACAAGGGGGCACAGTTGAAGGAACACCAGACGAATACCGCTGTCATCAGAGGGACAGGGCCTCAGCGTCATGGTCCTGTGATCCGTGCTCAAGCTGCACAAGCGCGGGCACAGGAGGGGGCAGGGAGTGGCTGAGGCAACACAAGAAGCTTCAGGGAGGAAGGGAGTCAGAACGAAGGCAGGTGGCAGGCAAAGCTGTTTCTCCGACAGCTGTCACCGAATATGCACGGTTGTGCATATAAGGTGCCAGTGATGCTGTGGTGTAGTGTGGGGTGTAGCATTACCGAATATGAACATTTGGGGTGTAGGTAGTTGGGAACCAGGGAGAGTGTCGCGAAGTTGGTAGGAGAGCTCCGAGGGGTGCAATCCAAGGAACCAATGCGAATGAACCAAACCAGGCTCGAGGCGCACACTGAGAAATGCACGCTTCGAGCCAGGGACAGGTAAATTCACTAACACACACTCACTCGTTGCTTTTCTCTTGTTATCCTTTCATATAGTGGATCGTTGTTACCTTCATCCTATGGCTAGGTGACACACCACTCAGGGAGGACCCTTGAGGTGGGAGTGGCTGAGGCAACACAAGAAGCTTCAGGGAGGAAGGGAGTCAGAACGAAGGCAGGTGGCAGGCAAAGCTGTTTCTCCGACAATGTTTACTGTAGATGTCGCCAATTTCTGCCAGGTTCGCGCAGCAGCTGAATGTGAGCATACTTGACCATGTTCGAGAGCACTATTCGAACGCACGTTCGAAAACACATTCGATTTACATTTTGGTTCCTTCAACTTTCGATCTCTGAGCTGGGTCCATGCGAGTAAATTTGCGACATTCACGACACCGGTAACCAGCTCAAGTTCGACTGGTTTCCTGAACTTCGATTCAAAAGCACCGCGTCCTCAGGTGTCCTATCGAGTATTGAACCCAAGCCTTCTGCGCTCCTACCAAAATTATAAGGGCGCGTGTCTTATGAAAATTTAGGCCAAAGTTCATGTTTTTAAGTCGAATTTTTGCAATTGAACACAGGTCGACCTGTAGTCGACTATCTCATCATTTCATTGTCGAGTCGCGTGTTCACCTTGACGTGGAGCACATGGCACAAGAAATGCTCGACTTTCAAAGGTCGAATTTGTACAGTAAGATCTGAGTCGTGCCAAGTTTCGTAGGTTACCCTGTCTATACAGTGAAGTTCGTTAGCAATTTCAACTCTGGTAACCTGGCGCGACGTGGTTCGTAACCATCGCGAATCTCGCAACTTCTTCGTGCGTGGGCAGAAGAACACACGATTGAAGAAACGTGCCCGGGGATAGTCGAATGCGAGGTCGACCCTCAGTGTCCTTCTATTTCAGCAACTTTGAGCTTGGACACACGTTCGTCGTTAATAGCTCTGTACGAAATTGGCGAAGCTCGTTACCAGCAAAAGTTCGACCTTTTTTTTCGAACTTCTACACCAAAAGACACGCGCCCTAACCGTTGTGCTACGCGCTCACTACCTAGTTTGCTGACGGATATTTCTATACGCGTACCTAGCCTGCCTAACCAAGTTACACAAGAAGGGGGGCTCGGTCGAAATGCCTATACCCTGTACAAAGAAAAATACATTCGTCACAAATATACACTGTGTCAGAATATTATGCTCTAGCCTGTAGTGGGGTGCTCCATAGCGAGTACAACCCTTCTAGGGTTTGCTATTTGTATCCCCATTCTTGCTAGTTCAACCCTCTTCTTTCTTCTAAACTTTCACACACTGGTCTCTCAGAGTAGCTAAAATCAGAACCCGGACAAATCAGAGAAAACTTATCTTCCAAAAAAAATACCCAGACACGTCAGAGTGACCCCCTAAAAACCACTCTGATTTTTAGAGAAACAGAGTAATTTACTCTGATAAAAAAACCCCTGCCTGGCTCCTCAGGTACACTTGCAAGGCAGGGTGGTTTTCAATGTTGGCCAGGGGCAACCAGCTATCCTCGGTTGGCGTGCGGTCCTTCCAGTGAACGAGGAATTTAATCCTCTTAATTCATGTGGGGTGTCGAATCCGATGGCTCAATGATCGGCTCCGATGCATGGAGAGTCATGGATGGCAGGCGGTGACGAGGCCGTTGGCTTGTGGTTGGGATATAAGGGCGAAGCAGGCTGACGTGGAACAATGGGCTGATGTGCGAGTCTGTCGGCAACAGTAAGTGGATGGTAACCGGGGTGATCATGTGGCTGATTTGGAATGGTCCACAGTATCGCGGTCGAAGTTCCGGTACGACGGGCAGTCTTAAGTTTTGCGTGTCGAGCAGTACGTAGTCTCATTACTAGTATATGACTGGGCGGCGGTGGCGGTCAGCGTTGCGTTTAGCCATGACATTTGCTTTTTTTATTGCCTCTACGGCTCTGGTTTGGGCGGCCTGCAAAATCTCGGCGAGCTGTTGTGCGCGTGGCATTGGGTTGTCCGGACTCGACGTCATGGGCACTATTGGGTTTTGCCCGTAGTTCAGGAAAACGGGGACTGCTGCGTCGCCGCTGACGTAACATTGTTGTATGCGAACTCGATCAGCGGCAGCTGCTGCTCCCAAGTTGTCGGGCCATTGCACGTGGCACGAATCAACTGCTCTATCATCTGATTCGTCCACTCCGTTTAACTGTCGGTCTCGGGTTGGTACGACGAGCTGAACTGTAGCCTGGTCCCGAACTGCTCCCAAATGTTCCTCCAAAAGTTGCTAGTAAATTTCGTGTCACGGTTGCTGATGATCGCGGCTGGTATCCCATGCAGTCAAACGACGGTTGCGATGAACAGGCGAGCGGTTTCTTTGGCTGATATTGATTT
This sequence comes from Closterium sp. NIES-65, assembly GCA_948144175.1. NCBI lineage: Eukaryota > Viridiplantae > Streptophyta > Zygnematophyceae > Desmidiales > Closteriaceae > Closterium > Closterium sp. NIES-65. The sequence continues at coordinate 370,835 of CANXME010001874.1, read as the reverse complement.
CTTGTACGCAGCGAAGTGAGCCATCCTCGTCAATCTGTCAACGAAGACCAATACCGCGTCGTTACCCCCAGGGTTTGAAGGTAACCCTAGGACGAAATCCATGGCAACCTGCTGCCAAGCGTGCTCGGGCGGAGGAATCGGCTGCAACTGACCCGCCTTACATTTTCGCCAGCTCTTCATCACCTGACACGTAGGACACAAGCCTACGTGGTGCTGCACGTCGGTCAACAGCTCCGGCCAGTAGTAATACCGCTGCAGTTGCTATGGCGTTTTTTCTACCCCGAAGTGACCCGAGGTAACCCCATCGTGTGCCTCCTGCAGTAACAGTTCCCTCAATAGTGAGTGCGCGAGTACCCATATGCGGTTGGTGCCTGTCTTTACGCAATAGACTCCCTTAGCTTCTGCCAGTTGCTGTGAATTTCCGGTCGTGAAAAGTGGGTCGGTACTGTATCCGTGGGTGAATAGGCATGTTAACTGTGGATTGGTCTAGGAGAGTAGGATAGCGTTGAGTTGGGCATTAGGGCGGGTGAGTGCGTTGGTGATATTTGATGCGCCTATTTTGTATGTGACGGTGTAGTGGAAGTTGGACTCCAGATAGTCCAACCAGCGGATGTATCGCGGATTGAGATTTGGTTGGGCGCGGAGGTACTGTAGTGATCGGTGATATGTCCGTATTGTAATGTCTGTGCCAGTGATGTAGCATCGCCACACTTTGAACGCGTGCACGATCGCCAGCATTTCGCGGTGGTGTATCGGATAGCTGCGCTCGGGTGGGTGAAGCTTGCGGGACTCGTATGCGATTGGCTAAAGGCCGTTCCCGAAGTCTTGCAACAGTACTGCTCCCACGGCGATGTTGCTTGCGTTGGTGATGAGTTCGAACGGACAGTGCGTGTCAGAATATTGTTCTCTAGCCTGCAATGGGGTACTCTCTAGCGAGTACAACCCCTTAGGGTTTCCTATATGTATCCTGCTGCTTTCTAGTGAACTCTCTCCTTCATTCTAAACTTCTCCTACTTCTAATCTTGATATGCTATCAGAGCAGGTCGATCCCCTTGGGTCGATCCTGTGGGTGGGCCCACCACCTCACTGCTTCCGCTGCTACTGCTACTCCCTGTCCGCCGCGCGCCCCGTGGTGCGCGGCGTCGAAATTATGGTTTTCAGCCCGCCGTGCGCCCCGAGGCGCGCGGCGGTTCTCTGCCCCGCCACTCCGCACGTCGCCCCCGGGAGGCGCTGCGACGGGCGACGGGGACCCGCGCGTCGCCCCCGTCTCCCGTCGTGGCCCGCGCGCCCTACGTAGGGCCCGCGCGCAGCCCGTACGGGCTACGCCAGGCCCGCGCGCGGCCCGTATGGGCTGCGCCAGGCCCGCGCGCGGCCCGTACGGGCTGCGCCAGGCCAGGGCGCGCCTCGGGTTGCCCGCACGCGGTTTGTACGGGCTGCGCCAGGCCCGTGGGCGCCCTGTTTCCTCTTCCCTTGAGGCGCCCGCTGTCCCCCGCGATTCTGACGACGCCCCACCCCTGCTGCTACCCGTGCTCCTGACTTAGGGTTTGGGGGTGGAGTGTGTGGGGGTGCAGTTTCTTAGCCGCGTCCCCTGCTCCTCCTCCTCCTCCGTCTTCCGCTGCTGCAGCTGCCGCTCAGGGGGGTGGGTGTGTGGGAGCCGAAGGAGTGGTGCTAGGGGGTTGGCGTGGGAGTGGAGCTAGGGGTGAAGCAGGGGGTGTGTGTCAGGGGGGGGTGGGACTGTTTTGGGAGGTTGAACGGAGGTTGCCGTTGTGTCGCCAACAGCACCTGTAGTCCGGGGAGTTGCTCCGATAACCCAGTCGCAGCCAGCTGAGCCAGTCGCCCGTGGGTCCGTTGCTCGTCTGCCGCTAGTTTTAGCCGCGGAGCCAGTTACTCCAGTAGTTTGGAGCGTTGTTCCGGTAGCCGCTGTGCCAGTGTGACTCCTGTTGCCCGTGTGTCTGCAGCCTCAGCCGTCTCCTCCTATCTCCTCTCCCCTTACAGTCTCGCCTCCTCCTCCTCACTTGCCCGCTATGACTACCACTAGCTTTGCTCATAATTGTGAACTTTGAACTGTTGCTTCTTGTACTTGTGCTCAGAATGTGTGGTGACATCGTGATCCACCCTGAGCTTGTTCTGCTTTGCTTGCTCTGCTGATTACACCCCACTTTGGCTATGGGGGTGTGCCAGAATATTGTTCTCTAGCCTGCAATGGGGTACTCTATAGCGAGTATAGCCCCTTAGGGTTTCCTATATGTATCCTGCTGCTTTCTAGTGAACTCTCTCCTTCTTCATTCTTAACTTCTCCTACTTCTAATCTTGATAGTGCGGATCTGCGATGTGAAGCATGGGCGGTGAGCACAAAATTTGTTTGAGGGCCGAAAAGGCAGCTTGCTCTTTCTCCCCCCACGTATACTCAACCCCCTTCCTTAGCTGGTCGGTTAACGGAGCAGTCAACTGTCAGAACATTATAGTTTACTTATTTGTGTAGGCTATAGTGGGGTATCCCATAGGGGGTACAACCCAATTAGGGTTTCATATTTGTACTCACTTCATTCATAGTTCATTCATCCTCGTTCTTTCTTTCACATGGAATCAGAGCAGGTTCCCTCCTAGGGACTGCTTCTAGGGCCCACCGAAGCGCGCCTCGAGGCGCGTTTTCCTTTTTTTTAGCGACCCGTCGTGTCGCCCCTAGCGGCCCGTCGCGCCGCCCTTCCTTAGCGGCCCCGCCGCCCTTCGATCGCGGCCCCGCCCCCCCCTTCGATCGCGGCTCCGCCGCCCTTCCTTAGCGGCCCCGCCGCCCTTCGATCGCGGCCCCGCCGCCCTCTGCTACGCGGCCCCGCCGCCCTCTGCTACGCGGCCCCACCGCCCTTCGATCGCGGCCCCGCCGCCCTCTGCTACGCGGCCCCGCCGCCCTCTGCTACGCGGCCCCGCCGCCCTTCGATCGCGGCCCCGCCGCCCTCTGCTACGCGGCCCCGCCGCCCTCTGCTACGCAGCCCCACCGCCCTTCGATCGCGGCCCCGCGGCCCTCTGCTACGCGGCCCCGCCGCCCTCTGCTAAGCGGCCCTGCCGCCCTTCGATCGCGGCCCCGCCGCCCTCTGCTAAGCGGCTTTGCCGCCCTCTATTAAGCGGCCCCGCCGCCCTCTTCTACGCGGCCCCGCCGCCCTTCCTTCGCGGCCCCGCCGCTTTGCTCTCGCGGCCCCGCCGCTTTGCTCTCGCGGCCCCGCCGCCCTCTGCCTAGCGGCCCCGCCGCCCTTCCTTCGCGGACCCGTCGCCCATCCTGCACGGCCCTGCCGCCCTACCGAGCCGCCCAGCCGCAGCCGAGCGGCCCAGCATCAGCCGAGCCGCCCAACCGCAGCCGAACGGCCCAGCATCAGCCGAGCCGCCCAGTCGCAGCCGAGCCGCCCGGCAGAAGCCGAACCGCCCGGGAGCCGCTGAGCAGCCCAGCAGCAGCCGAGCCGCCCAGCAGCAGCCGGGCCGCCCTGGAGCCGCCGAGCCGCCGGGCACCCTTCCTGGAGCAGCCGAGCCGCCCAGGAGCAGCCGAGCCGCCCAGGAGCAGCCGAGCCGCCCAGGAGCAGCCGAGCCGCCCAGGAGCAGCCGAGCCGCCCAGGAGCAGCCGAGCCGCCCAGAAGCTGCCGAGCCGCCCGACCTGCCCTGCCCGGTGAGCACCGTACCGCTGTCACTGCGTGCCCTTCCCCTACTGCTTGCACTGCTCCGCTGTCGTCGTCATGGCTACACCCAGTGTCCTCGCTTTTGACGCTGAGGGACGAGCCATTGACTTTGAGGTCTGGCTCGACGACCTGCAGCTGTTTTTACAGTGCGATAGGGCGGACGGTCTGTCTCTCTTTGACCTCACCTCTGGCGCCGTCCCTGCCCCTGCTGCTGATGCTGACGCCACTGTTCGCTCTCAGTGGGCCACGCGCGATGCTGCTGCACGTCTTGCTGTGCGTCGCCACCTGCCTACCGCTGAGCGCGCGCACTTTAGCCAGTACAAGAGTGCTCAGACCTTGTACGACGCTGTAGTTGCGCGCTACTCCTCCCCTGCCACTGCTGCACTGAGCCGCCTCATGCTCCCCTTCCTCTTCCCTGACCTTGCCGCCTTTCCCACTGTCGCTGATCTCATCACGCACCTCCGCACTAGTGACACTCGCTACCGCGCTGCGCTTCCTGCTGATCTCTGCGCCAAGAACCCCCCCCCCCCATGTACATCACTCTCTACTTCTTAGTCACTCGCCTCCCTGACTCCCTTCGTGTAGTCCAGCACCACTTCCTCGCGGTCTGTCCCACCACCCTCATAGTCGACAGCCTCGAGAAGGCCCTCCTTGCAGCAGAGAAGAGCATAGTCGCTGTAGGGGCCTCTCGAGGTGACCCCCGCGCCCCCATCTTTGAGGGGTGTTCTCCTTCCCCTCTCCTGCCCTCTGTCGCCTCTGCCGCTGCGGCCGACCTCGTTGGTCTTGAGTCGGTCGGTGCGGCGTCTGCCCCTAGCGGGAGACGCCGCTCTGGCAAGGGCAAGGGGGGCAAGGGAGCGGGTGGGGCCAGTGGGGGCGGTGGAGGTGGAGGTGGAGTCGGCGGAGGGAGTGGGGGTGGCGGTGGAGGTGGTAGCGGGGGTGGGGGTGCTAGTGGCGGCAGTGGAGGCGGGGGTGGCGGCGGCGGTGGCGGTGGTAGCGGAGGTGGTGGAGGTGGCGGCGGTGGAGGAGGAGGCGGGGGCGGTGGAGGCGGAGGCGGGGGTGGCGGAGGTGGAGGTGGTCGGAGTGGAGCTTCGCAGCGGAGCGGCACTGGGGGTGGTCAGCGCCAGTAGCAGCAACAGCGTTCTCGCGACGTCCCCACCCCTCAGCAGTTCCGTGAGTGGTACACGCAGCGTCAGCGCGGTGGGGGTTTTGGTCCCTGCACCTACGTTCTCCGCACTGGCGACCGCGCTGGAGAGCAGTATGGGGGTACCCACTCCGCCCAGCGCTGCTTTGGCCGCCTGACGGACGCTTGGCGCCAGCAGTTCCCGGAGGCCGCGGAGATCCCCCGTTGGGGAGAGCTGTCTAGGGCTGGTGTAGCTATCTTTGATCTTGATTTTGATGCTATCCTTGCTGCCATGTATGCTGTGACCATTAGTGATGAGGGTGACTGTTACCGGTGTTTCCCGCCCGACCCGGGCATTGGTACTGCTGCTCTAGGTGCCGGTGAGGCTTCTGCTCTAGGTGCCAGTGCGTCTGTGCTCTCAGGTGCTGGTGAGGCTGCTCTCTCAGGTACTAGTGCGTCTGCGCTCTCAGGTACTGCGTCGGCTTCGGCCTCCCACACCTTCACCCTTGACTCTGGAGCGTCTCGCTCTTTCTTCCGGGACCGCACCACACTCACGCCGCTTAGTCGGCCGGTTGCGGTTTCCCTGGCTGACCCCTCTGGGGGTCCTGTCCTGTCTCGCTTCTCCACAGTCCTCCCGTGTCCGGCGGCTCCCTCTGGCACCCTGTCTGGTCTCTACCTCCCCTCGTTCTCTACGAACTTGGTGAGTGGTGCTGACCTACAGGATGCGGGAGTCCACCAGTTCACCCCTGCTCGTCAGCGAGTGACGCACTGCACAGAGGCTAGCACGGGTCGTCACCTGGCTACGTTTACACGTCAGCCAAGGTCGAGCCTGTACACACTGACCACTGCTTCTCCTCCAGTTCCTGAGTCTGGTAGGGTCCCTTTGTCAGGTTAGGTGTTTGCTGCAGCGTCCAGGTCTGGCCCTGAGTCTGCCCCCTGTTCGTGTCGTCGCCTGTCTCACGAGACTCTCCTCTGGCACCACCGCCTTGGTCACCCCTCTCTGCTTCGGCTCAGAGGCATGGCCTCCCGTCTTCTTGTGTCTGGTCTTCCCCGGTCTCTCCCTCCCCTTCCTCAGGGCCCTGGCCCTACCTGTGTCCCCTGTGTCGAGGGGCGCCAGCGTGCTGCCCCTCACTCCTCCCAGTTTCCTCGGACAGAGGCTCCGTTGCAGACGCTTCACTTGGACGTGTGGGGCCCTGCCCGCGTCCGTGGACTCGGTCACGAGCGCTACTTCCTGTTGGTGGTTGACGACTACTCGCGTTACACCACAGTCTTCCCCTTGCGCAGCAAGGGTGATGTCACTGAGGTGCTGATCGACTGGATCCGCGCAGCTCGTCTCCAGCTCAGGCAGAGCTTTGGCTCGGACTTTCCTGTGTTGCGTCTGCACTCGGACACAGGCGGAGAGTTCTCCTCTGGCCTTCTGCGTGCTTTCTGTCGTGCGCGAGGCATCCGCCAGACCTTCACGCTTCCGGACTCACCGCAGCAAAATGGGATTGCTGAGCGCCGCATTGGCATGGTCATGGACGTCGCTCGTACGTCCATGATGCATGCGGCTGCCCCCCATTTTCTGTGGCCGTTTGCGGTCAGGTACGCGGCGCATGAGATCAACCTCCACCCCAGGGTCTCCAGGCCGGAGACCTCCCCAGCCTTGCTGTGGACGGGGAAGGTTGGCGATGCGTCGGCGTTCCGGGTCTGGGGATCTCGGGCGTTTGTCCGCGACTTGTCTGCGGACAAGCTGTCCCCTCGCGCTGCTCCCTGCGTCTTCCTGGGGTTCCCCCCCGATGCCCCTGGGTGGCAGTTCTACCACCCCACCTCTCGACGTGTTCTGTCCTCCCAGGACGTCACGTTCGACGAGTCGGTACCCTACTACCGCCTCTTCCCCTACCGCACTCCGTCCCGCCCCCCGCCCCCGCTCTTCTTGGTACCAGGTCCCCCCCCGGTAGACCCCCTCCCCCCTCAGGGTCCTGCCCTTTCAGGTGTGTCCCAGGTAGACGCGGTCGAGCCTGTCGAGGCCACTGGTGACTCTGGTGCTGCTGCGGGAGCTGGGCCTGGGGGTGCTGGGACTAGAGGTGCTACGCTTGGGGGTGCTGAGCCTGGGGGTGAGGAGTCTGGAGGTGCTGAGCCTGGGGGTGCTGAGCCTGGGGGTGCTGAGCCTGGGGGTGCTGAGCCTGGGGGTGCTGAGCCTGGGGGTGCTGGGCCTGGGGGTGCTGAGCCTGGGGGTGCTGTGCCTGGAGGTTCTCCGCCTGGAGGTGCTTCGTCTCGCCGCAAGCCACTCTCCCCACAGGAGCTCCGTGAGTGGTTTGCTAGGCGCTGGAGGCGTGCTGCTGGTGCTGGAGGTTCTTCGGCTGCTGAGGGTGCTACTGCCGCGCGTCCTGGAGGTGCTCGTGCTGTGGGTGCTGGAGCTACTGGGCCTGAGGGTTCTCCTGGAGCTGGTGCTGCTGAGGGTGTTGGCGCTGAGACTACTGCTGGCGGTCCGACTGACTGTGCTCCTGGTGCTGCTGGGGGCTCTGGAGCTACTGGAGGTGCTGCTGGAGGTGCTGCTGGAGCGGGTACTCCTGCTGGGGGTCCTGGTGCTGTCCCTGCTGTTTCTGGCAACGCCACGCGGCCCCAACCATACTTTGTTCCGCTCCTGCAGCAGGTTCTTGGTCCTCCTCCTCCTCCCTTAGAGGGTCCACAGCCTGTCCAGTCCCAGTCACAGCTACAGCCTGTCTCCCCTTTGCCTGCTCCTTCTCCCTACGCTGGTCCGACTGGAGGTCTTACTGAGCATCGTGAGCCTGCGTCTCGTCCTGCGTCGCCTGTTCGTCCTGCACGCACTAGTGGCCGCGGTTCGCGTCAGCGTCCTCCTCCTGTCCCTGGCATGCACCGGATGTCTCTGCGTCCGTCCACTGCTCCTCTGCGTGCCCCTTTGCCTTCTCCTCCTGCTTCCTCTCTTCCTGCTCTTGCCAACCCGGAGTCGGACTCTCTTGGTGCTGCCAGTCCTACTGTCACGCGTCTCCTTGCTACTGCTGTCACTGACCCTTCTTTCGAGTCTTCTGCTGCGTCTGCCCTTGTCACTGAGCTCCTCGACTTTGCTGCGCGCTGTCGTCTAGACTACGCTGCTAGTCTTGTCGCTGAGTCTGAGTCTGCCTGTCCTCCGTCCGTCGGGGGTGAGTGTGCCCTTGGCACGGACGTCCTTGAGGACAGGCAGGAGGAGTTCCAGTGTCTGGCCGCCGCTTCACCTCATCTCGCGTCTGTACTGCTAGCCCCTGAGGGAGACCCGGATGCACTAGACATCCCGACTCCGCGCTCTTACGCGGAGGCGATAGAGGGTCCCTACTCCTCTCAGTGGCAGGCAGCTATGGATGCAGAGATGGCTTCCTGGAAGTCCACAGGCACCTACGTTGACGCTGTTCCCCCTCCTGGGGCGAACATCGTCAGTGGCATGTGGATTTTCAGGGTGAAGCGGCCGCCGGGTTCTCCGCCTGTCTTCATGGCGCGTTACGTGGCTCGTGGCTTCAGTCAGCGGCAGGGAGTTGACTACTTTCAGACCTTCTCCCCCACCCCGAAGATGACCACTCTTTGGGTACTGCTGCACGTTGCTGCTCACCGTGACTACGAGCTGCACTCTCTCGACTTCAGCACCGCTTTCTTGCAGGGCAGCCTGCACGAGGAGATCTGGCTGCGTCGCCCACCTGGCTTCACTGGGTCTTTCCCTCCTGGTACCCAGTGGAGTCTCCGGCGTCCAGTCTACGGTCTCCGTCAGGCGCCACGTGAGTGGCACGACACACTGAGGACTACGCTGGCGGCACTTGGGTTTGCTCCTTCTACTGCTGACCCGTCGCTGTTTCTGCGCACCGACACCTCTCTGCCGCCGTTCTACATCCTCGTGTACGTCGACGACTTGGTCTTTGCCACAGCTGACACTGCTGGACTCGCCTACGTGAAGTCCGAGCTGCAGAAGAGACACACGTGCACTGACCTGGGTGAACTGCGCAGCTACCTTGGCTTGCAGATCACCCGGGACAGAGCACGCCGCACCATTACCCTGACTCAGTCACACATGGTGCAGCAGGTCCTTCAGCGCTTCGGCTTCACGTACTCCTCGCCTCAGGCCACTCCTCTGCCTACTCGCCACTCGCTCTCAGCTCTGCCTTCGGATGAGTCCGTAGAGTCGAGTGGTCCGTATGCAGAGCTTGTTGGCTGCCTCATATACCTGATGACCTGCACACGACCTGACCTTGCATACCCTCTTAGCATTCTCGCACGCTATGTTGCTCCTGGGAGACACCGACCAGAGCACATGGTTGCAGCGAAGAGGGTGTTGCGCTACTTGTGCAGTACGTCGGGCATGGGGCTAGTGCTTGGAGGGCGCAGTCCAGTGGTCCTCACTGGGCACGAGGACGCTTCTTGGGCTGACGACCAGGCTACGCAGCGGTCGTCACGGGGTTACACCTTCAGCCTTGGTTCCGGCTCTGTTTCGTGGCGGGCTACCCGCTCGTCTTCTGTTCTTGGCTCCAGTTGTGAGGCTGAGATCTACGCCGGGGCTGTGGCTGCTCAGGAGCTTCGCTGGCTCACCTACCTGCTGATCGACCTTGGAGAGCCGCCTCGTTCTCCTCCTGTCCTGTACGTAGACAACAAGGCCATGTTGGCCTTGTGTCGAGAGCAGCGACTGGAGCACAGGACAAAGCGCATTGCTCTCCGCTACTTTCTTGCTCGTGAGCTACAACAGCGTGGACAGTTGCGACTTGCGTACGTGGCCTCTGAGGCCAACACTGCTGATGTCTTCACCAAGGCACTTGCGCCTTGTGATCATCAGCGTTGCTGCATGCAGCTGGGTCTTGTGCCTGTCTTGCCTCACTTGCTCACTTCTTGACCTTGCTTGTACCTTCACTTATATATACTCTTGCTCTTACTTGCTTGACTCTTGTATATCTCTATATATGATCTTGCATGTGAACTGGCCTTGTGGCCCTTGAACTTGTGCTCGGAATGTGTGGTGACTTTGTGATCCACCCTGAGCTTTGCTTTGCTTTGTCTGACTGGTCTTGTGACCCCTTGTTCTCCCCCACTTTGCCTATGGGGGTGTGTCAGAACATTATAGTTTACTTATTTGTGTAGGCTATAGTGGGGTATCCCATAGGGGGTACAACCCAATTAGGGTTTCATATTTGTACTCACTTCATTCATAGTTCATTCATCCTCGTTCTTTCTTTCACATCAACTTCGCCATGTCGGGGACGAACTGGCGCACGTAGTTGATGAACCAAAAAAAACTTTGCAGCTCAGTCAAATTTGTCGGCGCATGCTTTGCTTGAATCGTCGCGATTTTCTTCGGGTCTATTTCCACTCCTTCAGTTGAAATCATGTGTCCCAAAAACTCCAGTCTATCCTGTAGAAACTCACACTTAGAGGCTTTTGTTAGTAGGCGGTTCTCACTCATTACTTAAAAAATTGCCACGACGTCCTGTAGGTGCTGTGTTCTGTCTGAGCTGTAAATCAGGATGTTGTCGAGGTATACGATGACGCACTTATCTAAAAGCGAGCGGAAGGCTTTGATCATGGTCATTTGAAAAGTGGCAGGGGCGTTGGTCAGTCCGAAAGGCATGACGCTGTATTCGAAGGATCCGTAGCGTGTTCGGATGGCTGTTTTTGGGCAGTCCGGTGGGTTGACGCGGATCTGGTGGTAGCCACCTTGAAGGTCAATATTCGAGAAAACCCGGGCTGTGCATAGTTGGTCGATTAGTTCGTCGGTGGGATGGGGTAACGGGACTTGATGGTAACCCTATTCAGTGCACGGTAATCAATGCACATGCAAAAACCCCTGTCCTTTTTCGGTGGGAACCGTATCGGTGCTGCGAAGGGCGACGAGCTCGGACGAATGAACTCCTTCTCGAGCAGGTAATCCAGCTGCTTCCTCAACTCGTCCAGTTCGGGTTGGGTCAGTCGGAACTGTCGCTGTACTGTCAGCTATGCCCCTAATTCTAACTCTATCCTGTGGTCGTGCGGTCGCTGAGGTGGCAGTCCTATCGGCAGGTTGTCAGAAAAATCCCACTGTACCGCTTCAAGAGTGCTGCGAAGTCATCCAGTACGTCTGCTAGTAGTTTCTGTAAATCCCCCCCTCTGTCTGCTACCCCAACTTCTCGAATGTCAACCGAGTACACGTTAGCTCCTCCCGCTACGGTGCGTTTCATCGTGATTGCATTGACACGCACTGACGAAGACTCAGGCGAGCCCCAGCGAGGTAAGGCGATGTTGTTACCGTTCACTCGCACGGTGTAGTCACCCGTCGTCTAGTCAATTCGCGGGTTGTGTCGTCGCAGCCAATCACGGCCGAGTAAATGTCGGTTCCGTCGAGGGTTGTCGTGAGCATTTCCAGACTTAACATGAAGTTACCCGCGCATCAAATCCGAACTCGGTCCACGCGTTCCCGTATCACCAGTGGCGTGCCATCAACCAGTCTTGCATTGATCTCAGGTAAACATCTGTCCAGTGACAGTTTCAGCTTCCGTGCTGTGGCAGTATTGATCAGGCTGTGGCTGGCTCCCCCATCTACGAATATTTTAACTATGTCTGTCCCAATTTTCCCACTAAGCAGTATGGGGCTGCCTACCATGGTACCCTCTGTATTCGGCCGTGTGTGGTAGATTGCAAGAACAGGCACAATCAGTCGGTGAGGGCCGGTTGGGTCAGGCGAGCGGCGTGACCTGTCAGTAGAGGGCCCGTCTAATAGTGACTCCCAGCGTTTCTCTGGTGCTTGGTCTTTTTCTGTTGCCCAGGTTCCCCCTTTCCCTTAGTGTTTTCTGGGCATTCGCTTTTACGGTGTCCCGACCGATTACACGCGAAGCAGCGCCCTTTGAACGGTGCGGCAGCGGCATTCGCAACGACGGCACGTATCGTAGCGCCCTCGTTCATCCCACAAGATTGATGTCCCCAGTTGCTGCTATTTCCGTAGGACCTCGGTCTCGGTCGGCGGAAAAAGTCGAGTTGCTCTAACATAGCGAGAATCTCCTAAAAATCAGTGACGCCGCGGAGTTGGAATTCCTGAGCAATGTCGGGCTTCAGGCCGCTGATGTAGCGGTTGATGCGCTCAGATTTGTGCATGTAGCCCATCTGCTCACAGAGCGCCAGGAACCCGCTGGGGTAGTCTTGGATGGAACCAAGTTGGCGCCAAGTGCGGAGCCTCTGACGCGCCGCAATCAAAGCCGCAATTGGCTCGAATCGGGCATGCGGACCTGCGCACCATGCTTCCTATGTGCAATATTGGGGCACCTCCACGAAATACGACAGCGCTCAGGGTCTGGTTTGACCTTCTCGTGTTGGTAGATTCGCGTAGTCCATCAGCCTCGTGACGATGACGCGCCACTAATCCATGGCGGGTCCTCGCAGCAGCAACACAACGTAGCGCATTTTCGTCGTATCCTCCGAGACTTAGTTGGCGTCGAACAAAACGTTCATCGTGAACAACCACGCCTGAACGGTAGGACCACCCCGTTGACTCGGATCAAAGCATGGCAGACGCTACAGCTTCAGCGGCATTGGCGACGGCGGTGTTGATTCGCCGGCCGCCACATAAATCGTAATGCGGGGTTGAATCCTGGCCGCATTCGTCGCTTTGGGGTGTGTCCTGCCGCGGTCGTCGTCTCTGTCGTGGCGGACGATGCTGTCATTGGTCGTGCTCGCGGGTTGCCCCACACTTCCGTGCTGTGATGTCTATGGTGCAGGTTCTCCCGGAGTGCCAGGATTGTCCTTGTTGTGCCCGTGCGACGTCACGAAGTTGTCGCCGCAGTTCGTTCAAACGGTCCTGCGTGAGCGTAGTGACATCTGTTCGGCCATGACGAAGGGCGTCGGCTCGGCATAGTCTGTTAGAAAGAAGGAAGAAGTGTGTACTGGAAAGGAATGAGAGTACAAGTACCTAGCCCTAGAATAATGTACCCTCTAAAGGCTAACCCACTGTAGCCTACACAAATACAACACATATATTGTTTGACACACCCCCATAGGCAAAGTGGGGGAGAGCAAGGGGTCACAAGACCAGTCAAGAAAGGCATGCAAGCTCAGGGTGGATCACAACGTCACCACACATTCCGAGCACAAGCAAAGGGCCACATGGCCAGTTCACATGCAGAGGTATATATAAGTAGTACAAACAGCAAAGGTGATCGTGCCACTATCGTGGCGCCTGGCGGAGACCGTAGACCGGCCGCCGGAGGCTCCACTGGGTACCACAAGGAAACGACCCAGTGAAGCCAGGAGGGCGGCGCAGCCAGATCTCCTCGTGCAGACTGCCCTGCAAGAAAGCTGTGCTGAAGTCAAGAGAGTGAAGCTCGTAGTCACGCTGAGCAGCAACATGCAGTAGTACCCGAAGAGTGGTCATCTTCGTGGTGGGGGAGAAGGTCTGAAAGAAGTCTACTCCCTCTCGCTGACTGAAGCCTCGAGCAATGTAACGAGCCTTGAAGACAGGCGGAGAACCAGGCGGTCGCTTCACCCTGAAAATCCACATGCCACTGACGATGTTCGCCCCAGGTGGGGGAACCTCGTCGACGTAGGTGCCTGTGGACTTCTCGGAAGCCATCTCTGGGTCCATGGCTGACTGCCACTGTGAGGAGTAGGGACCCTCGATCGCCTTAGCGTACGATCGAGGAGTCGGGATGTCTGGTGCATCCGGGTCTCCCTCAGGGGCAACTAGCATGGACACGAGATGGGGCGCAGCGGCTGCAAGACACTCAAGATCCTCCTGTGTGTCCTCAAGGACGTCCGTGCTAAGAGCACACTCACCCCCGACAGACGGAGGTCAGACAGACTCAGACTCGGCGACAAGACTGGCAGCGTAGTCTAGACGACAGTGAGCAGCAAAGTCGACAAGCTCAGCAACTAGGGCAGACGCAGCAGCAGAATCAAAGGAAGGGTCAGTGACAGCAGTGGCCAGGAGGCGCGTGACAGTAGGACTGGCAGCACAAAGAGAGTCAGACTCCGGGTCAGCAAGAGCAGGAAGAGAGGACTCAGGAGGAGACGGCAGAGGGACACGCTGTGGAGCAGTGGAGGGACGCAGTGACATCCGGTATGTACCAGGGACTTGAGGCGGACGCTCACGTGGAGTACGGTGACTGGTGGAAGTAGTACGAGCAGGTGACTCAGGACGGGACACAGGCGACACAGGACGCGACTCAGGCTGACGACGCTCTGTGAGACCGCCTGTAGGACTAGTGTAGGGAGAAGGACGAGGAAGTGGCGAGGCGGGCGGTAGCTGTGACTGCAACTGGACCGGCAGTGGACACTCTATAGAGGGAGGGGGACCAGGCGGAGGCGTCTGACCAAGAACCTGCTGAAGGAGTGGAACGAAGTACGGCCGCGGCTGTGAGGTGCCCCCTGCAGCAGCAGAGACAGCACCAGAAACTCCAATAGCTCCAGGAACACCTCCACCACCTCCAGTACCTCCAGCACAAGCACCCCCAGGACCAGCTGCTCATGAAGCTCCAACGCCCGGGTCCGCAGCACCAGCAGCAGCTCCAACGCCAGGGTCTGCAGCACCAGTAGTAGTACCAACGCCCGGGTCTGCCGCACCAGTAGCAGCTCCAACGCCAGGGTCCGTGGCACTAGGAGCGCCACTCCTGAGACTGCAGCGCCGTGCGTACCACTCACGGACTCGCTGGGGAGAGGGCAGCTCCCGCCTAGGAGAGGAAGCACGAGCGCCACCTCCAGCAGCACTCCTAGCTCCAAAAGCACCTCTCCTAAGGCTGCAGTACTGTAAGTACCATTCACGCAACTGCTGTGAGGAGAGAGCTCCTCCAGGTGTAGCACTCCCAGGCTAAGTACCCCCAGACTCAGCACCCCCAGACTCAGCACCAGCACGCTCCGTCCTCCCAGGCTCAGTACCCCCAGGCTCAGTACCTCCAGACTCCGCAACCCCAGGCTCAGCACCCCCAGACTCCGCAACCCCAGGCTCCGCACACTCAGGCACAGCACCCTGAGCAGGACGAGAGTCGACTGCTATCTCGACAGGCTCAACCGGGTCTACCTAGGACACACCTGAGGGAGCGGCACCCTGAGGGGGGAGGGGGTCTACCACTGCAGCACCTGGCGCGAGGAAGAGAGGCGGGGGAGGGAGCGGGGCAGTGCGGTAGGGGAAGAGGCGGTAGAAGGGTACCGACTCATCAAAGGTGACGTCCTGAGAGGCGAGGACACGGCGCGAGGTGGGGTGGTAAAACTGCCAACCAGATGCATCCGGAACAAAGCCTAGGAAGACACAAGGAACAGTGCGGGAGGAGAGCTTGTCCGCGGACGTGTCGCAAACAAAAGCTCGAGATCCCCAGACCCGAAAGCACGACGCATCGCCAACCTCTCCCGTCCAACGCAGTGTCGGGGAGGTCTCGGGCAAGGAGACACGAGGCCAGAGGTTGAGCTGATGCGCAGCGTACCGGACCGCAAATGACCACAGAAAGTGGGGGGCAGCCGCATGGATCAAGGAGGTACGAGCGACCTCCATGACCAAGCCAATGCGGCGCTCAGCAACCCCATTCTGCTGTGGAGAGGCCGGAAGCGTGAACGACTGGCGGATGCCGTGCTCCGCACAGTAGGCTGCCAAGAGGTCGGAGGAGAACTCACCACCTCTGACAGAGTGCAAGCGAAGGACAGGAAAGACCGAGTGGAAACGCTCGCTGAGCTGGAGACGAGAAGCGCGGATCCAAGGGATCAAAACATCAGGGACCTCACCCTTGGTGCACAAGGGGAAGACCATGGTGTAGCACGAGTAGTCGTTAACAACTATTAGGAAATACCTCTCCTGACCCTGACCACGGACGCGGGCGGGCCCCACACGTCCATGTGGAGCGTCTGCAAAGGAGCAATCGTCGGGGGGAACAAGGAGGAGTGAGGAGCAGCGCGCTACCGCCCCTCGACACAGGGAAGGCAGGGAGGAGCAGGCGAGGGCGGGAGGGGAGGGAGAACTCTGGGAAGACCAGAGTCAAGGTACCGCTTGTGCATTGCCCGAAGGCGCTGCACGGACGGGTGACCAAGTCGGTGGTGCCAGAGGACGGTCTCGTGCGCCAGAGAGCGACACGAGCAGGGGGCCAACAGCTGACCTGACGCAGACGCAGACGCAGCTACCTGAGGGGACTCAGTGGTCAGTGTGTACAGGTCGGACCCCGGCTGCCGTGTGAAGGTAGCCAGGTGACGGCCCGTCCGAGCACACGTGCAGTGTGTCACGCGCTCGTAGGCAGGGGTGAACTGGTGGACACCCCCGTCCTAGAGCGCACTACCCGCCACCAAGTTCGTAGAGAACGAGGGGAGGTAGAGACCGGACAGTGTGCCCGACGGTACGGCCGGACAGGGGAGGATAGTGGAGGAGGTCGCAAGGTCTGGACCCCCAGAGGGGCCAGCGAGAGAGACTGCAACGGGCCGAGCAAGCTGCTCAAGAGCCGTGCGGTCACGAAAGAAACAGCAGGAGGCACCTAAGTCTAGTGTTAAGGTGTGGAGTGCCTCAGTCGACTCAGTACCAGGGGGCGCAGACGCACTAGCACCTAGAGCAGCAGCCTCACCAGCACCTTGGGTAGCAGACACTCTAGCACCTAGAGCAGCAACCTCACCGGTTCTAATGCCCGCGTCGGGCGGAACACGCAGGTACTGAGCACCCTCTCCACTAATAGACATCACATACATGGCAGCGAGAATAGCATCAAAGTCTAGAGCAAAGATATCAATGTTTTGTTTCATCAGATCAGCCCAGCGGGGCAACTTAGTGGCATTAGGGAACTGAGTACGCCAAGCGTCGTCGAGGCGAGAGAAGCAGCGCTGCGTGGGGTGAGCCCTCCCACACGTCTGACCAGTGCGGTCACCAGTGCGGATAATGTACGTGCAGCTAAGGCCACCCCCCCCCCCCCCCCCGTGCTGAGAGTACCACTCACGGAGCTCCTGGGGCGACGGAGTGTGCTGCTGGCTCTGGCCACTGCCAGCGCCTCCACGACCACCACTGCCGCCGCCACCTCCTCGACCACCCCCTCCCTTGCCGCTGCCGCGTCCACCGCCGCCCCCACCACCACCCCCGCCCCTGCCACCTCCCCCGCCGCTGCCGCCACCACCCCCACCGCTGCCACTAGCCCCTCCAGCCCCACCACCACCCCCACCGCCGCCACCACCTCCACCACCGCCTCCCCCGCCGTCACCTCCGCCTCCCTTGCCCACTTTGCCCTTGCCGCTGCAGCGCCCGCTCGAAGCAGACGCAGTCCCGACCTTCTCAGCACCAAAGTCGACAGCAGAAGCAGAGGCGATAGAGGGAAGAAGGGGGGAAGGGGAACACCCCTCAAAGAAAGGGGTGCGGGGGTCGCCACGAGAGGCACCTACAGCGACTATGCTAGCCTCAGCTGCAAGCAGTTCCTTCTCAAGGAGGGCAATGGTGAGCTCAGTGGGGCAGCGAGCTAGGAAGTGGTCCCTGACTGCACGCAGAGAGTCAGAGAGGTGGGTGACTAGGTGGTAGAGAGTGAGCCAGAGTGGGGGGGGGTTCGTGGCCAGAAACTCATCAGGCATAGCGGCACGGAAGCGGGCCTCACTAGTTCGGAGGTGCGTGATGAGGTCAGCAACTGTGTGGAAGGAGGCGAGTTCGGGGAACAGGTAGGGGAGTGAGAGACGGCCTAGCGTGGCAGAGGTAGGTGAGGAGTAGCGGGCAATGACAGCAGTGTACAGTGCCTGTGCAGTCTTGTGCTGGCCAAAGTGTTCGCGCTCATCTATTGGCAGGGAGTTGCGAATAGCGAAGCGAGCGTGGGCGTCACGAGTCTGCCACTGTGAGCGGGTAGTGCTGTCAGTAGTAGCAGCAGGAGCAGTAGCTTGGCCTAGGGCATGATCGTACAGTGAGATGTCCTCCTTGGCAGTGAGCTGTAGGAAGAGGTGTAGGTCATCTAGCCAGGTTGCGAAATTCACTGGGCGGCCCTCAGTATCGAAAGCTAGCACAGGAGGGCTAGCCATAGCAGTAGTAGGAGTAGCAGTAGAGTAGCAGTAGTAGCAGTAGGTGCACCCCAAAAACAGTAGGCAGTGCGACTCAGGTAAGGCGGCTCAGTCCAGTACGGGCGGCGCGGCTCGGTTCAGGTAGGGCGGCGCGGCTCGGGTAGGGCGGCGCGGCTAGGTTCGGGCAGCGCGGCTCGGTTCGGGCTGGGCGGCTCGGTTCGGGCGGCTCGGTTCGGGCTGCTCGGTTCAGGCGGCTCGTTCTGGCGGGGCCGTGAGTGTCGCGTGCGGGGTGCTAAGGGGCGGCGCGTGGGGTCGAGGGGGCCGACGGGGCCGCTAAGGGGTGGGCGCGCTCGGGGCATACGGGGCCGACGGGGCCTCTAAGCGGGTCGCGCGCGGGGTCGACGGGGCCAGCGGGGCCTCTAAGGGGCGGCGCGCGGGGTCGACGGGGCCAGCGGGGCCTCTAAGGGGCGGTGCGCAGGGCCGATGGGGCCTCTAAGGGGCGGCGCGCGGATCGCTAAGGGGCGGGTCGCGAGTCACGGGGCCTTAGGGGGCCGTTAAAGAGAGGGCGCACGAGGGCGCTGGGAGGAGGCGCTCGAGGGCACTTTGACAGTAGGGCACACGAGGGCGCTAGTAAGCAGAGCGGAATGGTGGGCCCTAAGGAGCGATCCTAGGTCTAAACCTACGCTCTGATACCATGTTAGAAAGAAGGAAGAAGTGTGTACTGGAAAGGAATGAGAGTACAAGTACCTAACCCTAGAATGATGTACCCTCTAAAGGCTAACCCACTGTAGCCTACACAAATACAACACATATATTGTTTGACATAGTGTAGGTGTAGTCGTAGCTGCACGTGTTTACGAGAGAACGAGAGGACAGCGACTCCTAGGTGCTAAGGGGCGTGAGTCCCTTCGAGTGAAAAAACAAAAGTTGATTTCCTGAGGTGCGGAGATGCGCGGTTTGAAAGAAAGTGGCTCTGATAACCAAGTGTTACGGGGGCAATGAATCGAGTAGCAAGGATTGCACTAAGGGCGTATCTTTGGTTCCGGTCATGAGCACTGTTCATTCTACTGTTTGGGGCATCCGCAATTAGCGCATGACCCAAAGTGGAGCGTCGAGGCGCGCGCGGTCCGAACTTCGGGTCATCCATCCCTCTGCATGCGACCGTCAGTCAAAATGTTCCCCCGACCAATCATAATGCACTGCGACCCCATGTTCGGTACCACTCTGTAGACGACCGTCTTCAGTTGACTCACGCCCGTCAATGTCAAATGTGCACCGTAGGGCCTCGGAAACCAAAGGAGCACTGAAATTGATGCCAAGTTTGTTGGTTGGGTGGCGTTGTGGAACCACGCAGATCTGAATGTGACTTTTCCCGCCGGGAATTTTGACGGTGTGGTGAGTGGGTTGAGTGTCTCGTGGGCCGGTAGAAGTGTTTCGTGTGTGGTGGTTTGGCCCTGCCTGATTGGGTGCGACGGTTGACGGGAGTCGCTTTCTGGGCGGGGAAACGTGCGCGCCAGTTTACGGGTCGCTCACGCACGAAGGCCCCGAAGTGGTGTTATGTGCAGTTTGGATCATCCGCAATTTGCGGATCCCCGGAACAGTGCTCATGACCGGAACCAAAGATACGCCCTAATTTGTCAAATGGGTACAAAGTATGAGTTAAGGCATGAGCGATTACTTATATGCGAAAACATGCAAACAGTAATGTGGTGCGTGCGAGCTAGCTAGTGCTATGCTGGTGTGAGGTTCGGGATAGTCCCGAAGCGTAGGCCGACTCGGGTTGGCCAGCAGTGCGAGGTTTGGTGAAACAGTGCGCGCGAAGTTGGCGAAGCACCGTTAGCAGTAACGGGCGAACAACGGCTGCTTCTGTACGTGATGTTGACGGCCGCGGTAAGGAATGTCGAGAAAATTCCTTACACTGCCGGTAAAATGAGGAACACTGGAGTCTGATATTTCTGTCCCGGCCCTTTGTCTACTGAACAGGCCCAGGAGGCTTGGCATTTTTGTGGACGAAGGGCCAAGGTCAGAAATATATGGAGGACCCAGTGTTTTCTGGGCATTTGGGCTTCACCTGATCATGCTTCGTTCAGATACAAAACAGTGTGAAAGAAAATATAAGATTGATATTGGCAAAGAGCATGTGTTCATGTGCCCTGTAACGGAGGAACTCTCACAATTATTTCAAATCCAGAGATCGGGCGTGGTCAGCGTGTTTCCCACGGGCAGTTTGGGCCCAGCGCCCTGGCCAGGAACCGATGGTTTGGCCCTCCGAGTCACCAGCAGTTTTTCCAGCAAGGAGGTCAGGGAGGGTATCCGAACGGAAGCGCCACCCTTAGGCATCCCTTGCCCCACGTGACGACACGACGACATCGGGCGGTAGGGGACCCGCCCGGGGGTCTCGGCTCGGCTTGATTCAGTTTAGTTCAGAGGTGACACGGGGAATCCTCAGCCTGCCTAACTGCTCTCATTCGTTATCATGGGAACCAGTCGTTCCCTTTCGGCTAATTCAATTTCGCATGATAAACGAGGGGTGCAAGACAACAGTTATCAGTCAGAGCTGCTTCTTGTTGACTAAAATATGGGATCTAGAGGTTCTAAGCACACCTTTAATACACAATAGTTAGTCCTCACGGGGTCACCTCCGAGGGTCCTTGGGTGCCTGGCAAAGCCAGCCCCTAACCAAGGGCCCGTGTTTGTCGAGGGACACACTATGTGTAGATGCAATCGTGTGCACTAGAACGTTCCCAAACTCATTCAGCGGAAGCGATGACGACGAATTGGCTTGTAGTCGTCAAAATCTCGAGCCCCACACCCAGCACACCAGAAACTCACCATGAACACTCATGAAAGGCACACCAGTCGGCGTCACGAAGTTGATGCCCAGCTACTCGACGCCCAGCTGCTCGACGTCCTGAGTCGAGGTCGACGTCGGCCCCTCCTTCGTCGACCACCAGGTCAGGTCGACCACCAGCAGGTCGACCAGTAGGCCTGGTTGACCAACCACCAACTCTACTAGCAGTCCGTCAGCCGACCACCGAAGTCGGCTTCCCCAAGTTGACGTCACCAAGTTGACGTCCTCCGCAGGTTCACTCCCCAAGTTGACCTCCATGAATTCGGCGTCCGTACGGTGGTCTCCGTGCAGGTCGACCTCCCCGTCAACCAGCTCGCCCACTGCTGCAGGTCGGCTGCTCCCCTCACACCCGACCACGAAGTCGGCTCCGCCCAAGCGAGGACGTGGCCAACACGCAACTCCCATTGACACTCCCCTGCCGCGTTCACGCTTGGGCCTCCAGCCCACACGGCAGTACTCCTCGGAGAATAGCTCGCCGACGTGCACCCAACACACAGCACGTCGTCTACCGCACTAGCCATGCAAGAGGGCATGGCACCTACTGCTGCACGTCGTCATCTTCGTCGCCCACGTCGGCCAAGCGCACCTGGCCGATGACGACGGAGCACCGGTTGAAGGCCGGATAATGCAGCGCCTTTGTCAGGAAGTCGGCCGGCTGCTCGGTGGTCGGGATGTACCTCAGTGAGAACTTCCCGCGCCTCACCATGTGCTGCACCCAGGCTTGTCGCCGCTCCATATGCTTGAGGTTGCCCGTCAACCCCATGCCCTTGGCGACTGTGATGGCCGACTTGTTGTCCACACGAAGGACGGTCGGCTTCCCAGCATCCAGCTGTTGGAACTCTGCGAGGAGGAAGCGAAGTCGGCGTCCCTCCTTGCCGGCTTCGGTGGCCGCCACGTACTCCGACTTGGTCGACAACAACGTCATGCACTCGATGCGCTGGCTCGACCAGGATACTGCGGCCCCTCCGTAGATGAACACGTAACCGCCCGTGCTCGTCCTGTTTTGCTTGTCACCGGCGTCGTCGACGTCCACGTAGCCGACCAGCACCAGCGACTCAGGTCCACCGCCGAAATCCAGGGCGGTGTCACGCATGTTGTCGAGGTAGGCGAGGCAGCGATCGACCTCGCGCCAGTGCTGGTCGCTCCTCACCGTGAGGCCGCTCCCCAGCTTGCTGCAGGCGAAGGCGATGTCCGGCCTCGTCGTCGTCGCCGCGAACTGCGGCGAGCCGACCTTCTGCCGGTACTCCTCCTCTTGTCGCTCCTGTGCCTCCTCGTCGTCGAAGGTGAGTTTGGCGTAGGCGTCGACCGAGACCGACGTCTTTGGGGTGCGCCCGGTCTGCTCCTCATCGATGAAGCGCCTACACAGCTTGTCGGCGTAGCCCTGCTGGTGCAGCCACAGCTTCCCCGCCGACCTATCGCGGACGATCTCCAGCCCAAGGTACTTCTACACCGGCGAGATCTCATGCAGAGCGAAGGCGGACTCCAGCAGCTCCTTCAGCTCCTTCAGCATCTCGGTGCTGCTGCTTGCGGCGAGCAGGTCGTCGACGTAGACCAGCACCCAGCAGGCCACTC
Source organism: Closterium sp. NIES-65 (assembly GCA_948144175.1). Taxonomy (NCBI): domain Eukaryota; kingdom Viridiplantae; phylum Streptophyta; class Zygnematophyceae; order Desmidiales; family Closteriaceae; genus Closterium; species Closterium sp. NIES-65. The sequence goes on along the minus strand of CANXME010001874.1, from coordinate 348,721 downwards.
CGTCCTTGCCGACCTTGAAGTAGAGAGCCTCGTCAACCTGGCTCTTCTTCCACCCAGCGTCGACCAGCACGTCGTTGAGCGCCAAGTACCACAGCAGCGGCGACCGCTTCAGCCCGTTCAGGCTCTTCAGCAGCTTGCACACCCGGCCGGTTCCGTCGTTGAAGTAGTCCGGCTGAGACATGTAGAGCACCCGGTCAAGCTTGCTCTGCAGGAAGGCGTTCTTCATGTCGAGCTGCATCAGGTTGAGGTTGAGGACGGCGACGATGCTAAGGAAGATCCTCAGGTTGACGTATCTGCCCACCGGCGCGAACGTCTCGTTGTAGTCGGCGCCATACACCTGGGTGAAGCCCTTCACGACCAGCCTCGCCTTCTCGCGCTCGAGGGTGTCGTCGACGTGGTACTTCGTCGTCAACACCCACCGGCTCTTCATGATGTTGACCCCCGCGGGCGTTCGACCAGCTCCCAAGTGCCCATGTTGATGAGGCTGCGGATCTCCTCCTCCATGGCGGCCTTCACCGCCGGGCCCTTCCAGCTCGCCAACGCCTCCTTCACCGTCATTGTCGAGATGTCCCAACGGTGTTCTGGGTCGGCATGCATGTCAGGGTCGAGCTCCGAAAACTCCTTATCCTCCTTGGCGTCGTCGTACAGCAGGTCGTCGTCGTCATCCTCCACGTCGTAGACCGTGGTGAAGGCAGCGGGGACGAAGAAGTCCGGCGGCCTCCGAACTCTGTCCGACTTCCGGGGTTCCGGCCGAACCTCCACCACGTCACTCTTGGTGGACTCCCCGGCGTCAACGTCTTCACTGCCCTCGTTGTCCTGCTGCACCTCAGTCGACTTCCTGGTCGACCTCTCCCCTGTGGTCGGCTCCCCTGCCGGCTGCCCGGTTGCCGACTGCTCCGTGGTCGGCTTCATTGCTGCCTGCTCCCCTGTCGGCTGCTTCTCCTCGACCTGCTCCTCCTCTGTCGACGTCGGCTTCAATCCCATGTCGACTTGCCGCTCGTCACGTTGGCCACCGGCGATGCCCTTGGCCGGCGCCGAAGGCGGTGTCCCATTGCTCCCCTCATCGCCGGAGGCCGACACCGAGGTCAGCCCGCGCAGGTCGGCCAGGAGCAAAGGGGCAGGGGCCGTAGAGGGAGGGGTAGGAGGGTGGACGTCCTCGACGTCCTCAGCAGCAAGCTCACCAACCTCGGCGAGAAGAGGCAGCGTCGCCGACGAGGTGTCGGTTGGCGGGGTGGACAGCGTGCGGCCGGACACCGGCACATGCTCCGACTTCCACTCGGCCAGCGACATCTCCTCGTAGAACACCACGTCCGACGTGGTGACCACCCGGTTGGCGTCGGCGTCGAGGAACTCCCAGCCCTTGCTCGCCGCCGACACGCCAAGGTGAAGGCCCCACCTGGCCTTCGGCTTCAACTTCCCACCACGATGCTGCTCGGGGACGAGGAACTGCGCCATGCAGCCCCACACCCGAGCCAGCGACAAGTCGGGCTTCTTCCCAGTCAGCAGCTGGTACGGCGTTGTCCCAGGCGGCAGCGTCGACCTCTCAAGGTAGTTGCGGACCCAGAAGGCCTGCCGTAGAGCGAGGTGCCACCAGTGATGCTGCACGCCCATGTGCAACAGCATCGTCCGCACCGACTCCACCACCGTCCTCATCTCCCGCTCCGCCATGCCGTTCTGCTGCGGGGTGTACGGGCAGGTAAGGTCGTGGACGATCCCCTGTCCATCCACGAAGTCGGTGAACTTCTTCCCGAGGAACTCCCCTCCTCGGTCGGAGCGAAGCATCAGCACCAACTTCTGCGTCTGCCTTTCCACCAACACCAACAACTTCTGGAACTCCAGCAGCACATCCGACTTCTTGGCGACCGTCCTCACCCACACGAAGCGGGTCTTGCGGTCCTTCAGCAGCACGAAGTACAGGCTGCCGTCCTTGGCAGCCACGCGGAACGGCCCGCATAGGTTGATGTGCACGACGGCCAGCACGTCGTCGGCGTCGGAGCCTTGGTCAGGGAAGGTGTGCTGCGCCAACTTCCCGCCAAAGCACGAGACACACGGGGAGTCGGCGCCCACCGCCAACTTGAGGTCCAGCCCAAAGGGGCCGTTCTTCGCCGAGCTCCTGATGGTGTCCATGCCGACGTGTGCAAGCCTCGCGTGCATTCTGTCTGGCGTCGACTTCGCCTTCAAGACGATCGCCCGCAGGGCCACAACCTCCGGCGTGGGTGACGTCAACCTCGTGGGGCAGGGACGCAGGTCGGTGCAGAGGACCCGCCCGGAGTACGACGCCCGGCCGAGCACCTCCCCGGCCGCCGAGACGAGCAGCATTCCGTCTCTGTCCTCTTGCAGCTTCACGCCGTGCTCCTTCAGCTGGCCGGACGACAACAAGCTGGCTCGCACACCCAGGACGTACAACACGTCGGGGATGAGTCCCTGCTTCCCGGCCTCTCCTTGCAGAGCGACGGTGCCGCGGCCCTGGACGTCCTGCAGCGCCCCATTGAAGCCCCGCACGTGCTTGATGGAGCCGCTCGGCTGCAGCTCGACGAAGACTTCCTTCGTCCCCATCAAGTGATGGGAGCAGCCGCTGTCGAGCAGGACCACCGCCGGGTTCGCCTGCACAGCTGCCGCCATCGCCTAGAAGTCCTCTCCGGCCTCCGGCGCCAGCGAGACGGTCGGCTCCGCGACGCCGACCAGCGAGCACGACGCCGTCTTGTCGTCCCGCATCTTGCCGCCTGCAGAAGAGTCGGCGTCCTTCGCCGAAGTCGACGTTTTGGTTGACTGCTTCTCCTTGTGCAGCTGGTTTCCTCCACGACGAGGACGACGGCTGCCAGACCTCCCACGGCCTCCCTTGGCGTCGTCGTCGTCGGAGTCACTGCGGTTGGGGCACTCGAAGGAGAGATGGTCGGGGTCGCCGCACAGCCAGCACTCCCGACGTCGACCTCCTCCTCCCCGACCGCTGTCCTTGGTCGACTTCTTCTTGTCAACCTCCTTGGCCGGCTTCCAGCCTCTGCTACCAGCACCGCCAGACTGTCCACGCTGCCCCGGTCGGCCTCCTTACTTCGCTGGGGCGACGAAGTTCGACTGCGCCAAGAGCTCCTGGGACCGCCCAGCCTCTTGCATTGCCTCGTCGTGCTGGATGTACGAGGTCAAGTTGTCCTCGTTGAGCATCACCCTTATACTCGGCGCCATTGACAGCCGCTTCAGGAGGTTGTAGCTGCTCGAGAGACCCTGCATAACGTGGGTGACGTACGACGCTGTCGAGTACTGCGCGCCGGCCATCCTGATGGTGGCGAGAATTCGTCGGGCCCGGTTGCAGTAGTCGGTCGCCGTCTCCTCGTCGCCCATACGCAGGTGCGTCAGCTATCCCTCCAGCTGGGCGATGAAGAAGTCGTCGGTGACTTGGTAGGTCGACTCAATGAAGTGCCACGCCTGGTGGCCGCCGTCGAGGTACTCCCGGCACCACTTCAAGGTGATCTGTACGCCCGGCGAGCAGCGCCGCGAGATGACCGTGAAGGTCAACAGCAGTACAGCGCGGAACTCCGCGCGCAGGTCGGGGTCATCCGGCGTCGCCACGGTGCCACGGGCAAAGCTGATCAGCCCGGCCATCTCCAGCTGAGGCTCGATGGCCTCCTTCCAGGTGAGGATGTCGGGTCGACCAGTGAGTGGCGGGGTGACCAAGATCCTGTCCGGCGTGAACTTGAAGTAGCCGTTGCTCGGTGCTATCCCGCCCGCCATCACCTGAGTCGCCGACATCGGCGACAACCCGCTTCGACGTCCTCTGACGTCGCCCTGCGAGGAGCCTGCAGCCGCCGACGACTGCACCCCTCGCTCCTGAACGCCGCCGACTTCATCAGCGTGAATCACACCTCTCTGCCTCAACGTGCCTCCCGCACTGCTGCCGACTTGGCCACTTCCGGCGTTGATGCCCATGTCGACGCCGCCTTCGTTGGTCACCGGTCGAGGAGAAGCCGGTCGAGGAGGGGGATGCTCCGTCGCCCACATGGTACGGAGTCCAGCCTCGATGACCGCCCAGGGTATCACCCCGTACTCCTGGGCCTCATGGCGTCTCCTCGCATCCTCCAGCCGTCCCTCCAGGGTGTCCATCACCTTGGCGTCACCTACGCGCACGATAGGGACCGGTACGGCTGCCGGCCTACGAGCAACTTAGGTATATGACCTCTACGTCGACCTGACTGAAAGGTAAGTCGTGTGCCGTCCACGCTCACCGCACCATGCGGAGATAACTACTACAACGGGAGCTAGACTACGGGCTAGGCACGGATGCTCGTGTGATCTCTGCGTTCGTTGGTCCTTAGTTGTTTTCCTAGTGCTCACATTGCTTGCTAGTTCACGGGGCAATTTGGCAAGAGTTTCACTAGAGAAAGTTGACAATAATGGTACAATGAAGTTGGCATGGCAAGACTACATCAGAGTTAGCATTCAGGTCGGTCGGCTGCCAGCGCAGCATAGTCGACCGCGTTCCAGCACGACTTGGTCGACCGCGCTCCAGCAGTGCAAAGTCGACGGCGTGCCAACGTCGCAAGTTGACGGAGTGCCAGCGCTGCTCACGCAGAACAGCAGCGCACCCGCTTCGCAGGTGCTTGCAGATGATTGGTGCTGATGACTGTTTCTGATCAGCCACGTCGACCTTGGGATACCACCACCGAGGTCGGGCTCGACAACTTCGCCTGGGCGACTGTCGCACTCCTCCGCAGAACCTCGTCACCGAGGTAACCTGGTCAACCGGGCAACCACGTCGACCAGCTGCTCCCGTACGTGCCCGTCGACCTCCCAAGTCGACGGCCACCTCCAAGTCGACCTCACCTGGTCGACCACGCCCCTGGTCGACCAGCTCTAGGTCGACGTCACTTCTGGTCGACCAGTTCCACGCCGACCAGCAGTCCCGGTCGACCAGCTTCATGTCGACCAGCGCAGTTGTCGGCCGACCACCAAAGTCGGCTACCCGAAGTCGGCGTCACGAAGTTGACGCCCAGCTACTCGACACCCAGCTGCTCGGCGTCCTGAGTCGAGGTCGACGTCGGCCCCTCCTTCGTCGACCACCAGGTCAGGTCGACCACCAGCAGGTCGACCAGCAGGCCTGGTCGACCAACCACCAGGTCGACTAGCAGTCCGTCAGCCGACCACCAAAGTCGGCTTCCCCAAGTTGACGTCACCAAGTTGATGTCCTCCGCAAGTCGACTCCCCAAGCTGACCTCCCTGAAGTCGGCGTCCGTATAGTGGTCTCCGTGCAGGTCGACCTCCCCGTCAACCAGCTCGCCCACTGCTGCAGGTCAGCTGCTCCCCTCACACCCGACCACGAAGTCGGCTCCGCCCAAGCGAGGACGAGGCCAACACGCAACTCCCGTTGACAACTGTCATGTCCGCACCTCCCCTCGTTCTCTACGAACTTGGTAAGCAACGCCGTCCTTCAGGATGCATGGGCTAATACCTTTACTCTTGGAGGACAGCGTATAGCGCTCTGCACGTATGCACGGACGGGCCGTCACCTGGCCACGTTCATCCGTCAGCCTGGGTCGAGCCGGTACACACTGACTACTTAGCCTCCTCAGGTAGCTGCGTCTGTGTCCACGTCAGGTCAGCTAGCAGCCTCCTTCTCGTGTCGCGCCCTGTCGCACCAGACCCTCCTGTGGCACCACTGCCTTTGTCACCCCTCCCTGCCACGCCTCCGTGGCATGCACTCCCGTCTCCTTGTCTCTGGTCTTCCCAGGTCTCTAGCCTCCCTCCCGCGCTCACCTGACCTGCTCTGTCTACCCTGCGTCGAGGGGCGGCAACGCGCCGCTCCTCACTCCTCCTCGTTCCCTCCGATAGAGGCTCCCCTGCGGACTCTCCATATGGACGTGTGGGGCCCAGCCCGCGTCCAGGGACAGGGCCGCGAGCGGTACTTTCTGCTGATTGTTGACAACTACTCGGGTTACGCCACGGTCTTCCCCTTGCGCAGTAAGGGGGAGGTCCCTGATGTCTTGATCCCTTGTATCCGCGCTGTCCGTCTCCAGCTCCGCGAGTGGTTCCACCAGGACCTTCCTATCCTGCGTCTGCACTCTAACAGAGGTGGTGAGTTCTCCTCCGACCTCTTGCAGGACTTCTGTCTAGAGGAGGGCATCACCTAGTCGTTCACGCTTCCGGCCTCTCTGCAGTAGAATGGGGTTGCTGAGCGCCGCATTAGCCTGGTCATGGAGGTCGCTCGTACCTCCATGATCCATGCGGCTGCCCCCCATTTTCTGTGGCCGTTTGCGGTCCGGTACGCTGCGCATCAGCTCAACCTCTGGCCCCGTGTCTCCTTGCCGGAACCTCGCCGACACTGCGTTGGACGGGAGAGGTTGGCGATGCGTCAATGTTCCGGGTCTGGAAATCTCGTGCCTATGTCCGCGATACCTCTGCAGACAAGCTCTCCGCCCGTGCCATTCCTTGTGTCTTCCTTGGTTTTCCCCCTGACGTGCCTGCCTGGCAGTTTTACCACCCCACCTCGCGCCGTGTTCTGTCCTCTTAGGACGTCACATTTGACGAGTCGGTTCCCTTTTGCTGTCTCTTCCCCTACCGCACTTCCCCTCCCCCTCCTTCGCCGCTCTTCTTTGCTCTAGGTCCCCCTCAGGTAGACCCCCTCCCCCCTCAGGGTCCTGCTCCTTCAGGTGTGTCTCAGGTAGACCCACTCCCCTTGGTTGAGCCTGTCGAGGTCACTGGTGACTCAGGTGCTGCAAGGGGTGCTGAGCCTGAGGGTGCTGAGCTTGTGCATGAAGAGCTTGGGGGTGCTGAGCCTGGGGGTGCTGAGCCTGAGTGGGTGGAGCCTGGGGGTGCTGAGCCTGAGCGGGTGGAGCCTCGAGGTGCTGAGCCAGAGCGTGTGGAGCCTGGGGGTGCGGAGACTGCGGGTGTGGAGCCTAAGGTGCTGAGCCTGCGGGTGCGGGGCCTGGAGTTGCTGAGACTGGTGATGCTGGAGGTACTACTAGTTCTGGAGGTGCTCGTACTGGAGGTACTAGAGCTGCCAGAGCTGGTGCTACTGTCGCTCCTGGTGGTGCTAGTGGAGCTGGCACTGCTAGTCCTGGAGGTACTTCTCCTGGACTTTCTGGAGGTGCTCTTTTGCCTCAGCAGCTACGCGAGTGGTACTCTCAGCACTGCCGTCGCCGGCGTGGCGCTGCTGGGGCTGGAGGCGCTGCGACTGGAGGCGCGGGAGCTGGAGGTGCTGGAGCGGCCGGAGCTGGTGGTGCTGCAGACTCTGGAGCTGGTGACCCGGGAGCTGGGGGTGCTAGAGCTGGAGTTTCTGGAGCTGCTGGATGTGCTGGAGCTGAAGTTTCTGGAGCTGGAGGTGCTGGAGCTGCTGGTACTAATACTGGAGGTGCTGGTGTTGGAGGAGCTAATACTGGTGTCGCATCTATTCTTCGCTCCACCGTCACCGTCTTCTCTGCCGCCGCCTGGCTCCGTGCTTCGCCAGGTTCTTAGTCTCCCATCTTCTACTGGTCTCTCGTTACAGCCAGGCTCCCCACTGCCTCCTCCCTCCCCTTACACTGAGCAGACGGGAGGTCTTACGGAGCGCTGTGAGCCTGAGTCGCGTCTTGCCTCGCCTGTTCGCACTGGTCACACTGGTCGTCGTGTTCCTCGTGAGTATCCTCCTCCTGTCCCCGGCACGCACACTATGGCACTTCGTCCTTCCTCTGTTCCACAGCGTGTTCCTCTGCCGTCCCCTCCTGCGTCCTCTCTTTCGCCATTCGAGACCCTGAGTCCGACCTAATTCGTGCTGCCAGTCCTACTGTTACGCGTCTCTGAGCCACTGTTGTCACTGACCCTTCTTTTGAGTCCATAGCTGCGTTTCCCTTAGTCGCTGAGCTTGTTGACTTTGCTGCTACTTGTCGTCTCGACTAAGCCGCTAGTCTTGTTGTTGAGTCTGAGTCTGTCTGTCCTCCGTCCGTCGGGGGTGAGTGTGCTCTTGGCATGGACGTCCTTGAGGACAGGCAGGAGGACTTTGAGTGTCTTGCAGGTGCTGTACCTCATCTCGTGTCCATACTGCTTGCACCGGAGGGAGACCCGGATGCTCCAAACATCCCGACCCCGCGCTCTTCCGCAGAGGCGATTACGGGTCCCTACTCCTCTCAATGGCAGATAGCCATGGACATAGAGATGGCGTCCTGGAATCCCACATGCACTTACGTCGACGCAGTTCCCCCCTCCTAGGGCGAACATAGTCGATGGCATGTGGATTTTCAGGGTGAAGCGGCCGACGGGTTCTCCGCCTGTCTTCAAGGCTTGTTACGTTGCTAGAGGCTTCAGTTAGCGACAAGGAGTTGACTTCTTCCATACCTTCTCCCCTACCCCGAAGATGACCACTCTTCGGGTGCTGCTGCACGTTGCCGCTCAGCGTGACTACGAGCTTCACTCTCTTGACTTCAGCATAGCTTTCCTACAGGGCAGCCTGCACGAGGAGATCTGGCTGCGCCGTCCACCTGGATTCACTGGGTCGTTTCCTGCAGGTACCCAGTTGGAGCCTCCGACGGCCAGTCTACGGTCTCCGCCAGGCGCCTCGTGAGTGGCACGACACAATGAGGACGACACTTGCGGCACTTGGGTTTGCTCCTTTGACTGCAGATCTGTCGTTGTTTCTTCGCACCGACACTTCGCTGCCGCCGCTCTACATCCTCATGTAGGTCGACCACTTGATTTTTGCCACTACTAATACTGAGGCACTCGCCCTTGTGAAGTCGAAGCTGCAGAAGAGACACACGTGCACAAACCTAGGTGAGCTGCGTAGCTATCTGGACTTACAGGTCACTCGGGACAGAGCACAGCGCACCATCACCTTGACTCAGTCACACATAGTGCAGCAGGTCCTTCAGCACTTCAGCTTCACTTGGTCCTCGCCACAGTCCACTCCTCTGGCTACCAGTCACTTGCTCTCAGCTCCACCTTCGGACGAGTCCGTAGAGCCAAGTGGCCCGTACCCAGAGCTAGTGGGTTGCCTCATGTACCTGATGACATGCACTCATCCTGACCTTGCGTACCCTCTTGGCCTTCTGGCACGCTACGTGGCTCCGGGTAGGCACCGAAAGGTGCACTGGGATGCTGCGAAGAAGGTACTACGTTACTTGTGCAGTACATCAGGCATGGGGCTCATGCTTGGAGGGCGGGGTCTAGTTTTCCTCACTGGACACTCATACGCTTCGTGGGTTGACGACCTGACTACGCAGCAGTCCTCTCAGGGTTACACGTTCAGCCTTGGCTCTGGCTCTGTTTCTTGGCGGTCTACCTGGTTGTCTTCTGTTCTCAGCTCCAGTTGTGAGGCTGAGATCTACGCGACAGCTATGGCTGCACAGGAGTTACGCTGGCTCACCTACCTGCTGACCGACATGGGAGAGCGACCTCGATCTCCTCTAGTTTTGTACGTAGACAACAAGGCTGCAATCGCCTTGTGTCAGGAGCACAAACTGGAGCACAGAACGAAACACATCTCTTTGCGTTACTTCCTTGCTCGAGAGCTGCAACAGCGCGGTCAGCTTCGTCTTACTTATGTGGCCACTCGGGCCAACACTGCTGATATATTCACCAAGGCACTTCAGCCTTGTGATCATCAGCGTTTCTGTATTGTGTTGGGCCTTGTGCCTGTTTTGCGTCACTTGCTCACTGCTTGACTTTGCTTGTATTGTGACCTATATATATACCTGCATGCTTACTCTTGCTAGATAGTGATCACTGTACTGTTTGCTGTCTTTTATTTAACTCTGCATGTGGACCGGCCTTGTGGCCATTTGCTTGTGTCAGAATGTTATTGTTCTCTAGCCTGCAGTGGGGTACTCTATAGCGAGTACAACCCCTTAGGGTTCCCTATATGTATCCTGCTGCTTTCTAGTGAACCCCCTCTTTTGCCTAAACTTTCTTGCCTAGCTAGGGTTCTCCTAGCTATGGCGCCCTAACTCTCGCTACTATCTCAACATGTTATAGAGCGGGTCCTTCCTAAGGACCGTTTTTTTTTTAGGGCCCACCCACGATATTTTACCTGCCCGGAGCGCGCCCTATTCCCCCCGAGGCGCGCTCCCCCCTGTGCGTGTCGCGCTGCTCTTGTGGCCCCCCGCAAGTCGCGCGCGCGACTCGATTTTTTTTTTCGCGCGCGCGGCTCGGGCCCCCGTCGCGCTGGCCTTACGGCCGCGCCGCGCCGCCCTCTCGGCTCTGCTGCGCCCCGCCGCCCTCGCGCCGGCCGCGCGGCCTCTTCGTAGCTGCCGCGGGCCCCGCCACCTGACGGCCCCGCCGTCCCCTTTTTAACGGCCCCGCCGTCCCCACCTGACGGCCCCGCCACTGCACCCTGACGGCCCAGCCGTCCCCTGTCCCGGCCCCGCCGCTGCACCTGTCGGCCCCGCCGCTTCACCCTGACGGCCCCGCCGTCCCCTGTCCCGGCCCCGCCGCTGCACTCTGACGGCCCCGCCGTCCCCTGTCCCGGCCCCGCCGCTGCACCCTGACGGCCCCGCCGCTGCACCTGTTGGCCCCGCCGTCCCCTGTCCCGGCCCCGCCGCTGCACCCTGACGGCCCCGTCGTCCCCTGTGACGGCCCCGCCGCTGCACCCTGACGGCCCCGCCGTCCCCTGTCCCGGCCCCGCCGCTGCACCCTGACGGCCCCGCCGCTGCACCTGTCAGCCCCGCCGTCCCCTGTCCCGCCCACGAGCCGAGCCGCCCAGCAGCCGAGTCGGTGAGTCGCCGAGCCGCCCTTCTGCAGAGTTGCCCGGTCTGCCCTGCCTGGTGAGCTCAGTCGCACTGTCACTGCGTGCTCTTTCCCTACTGCTTGCACTGCTTCGCTGTCGTCGTCATGGCTACCCCTAGTGTTCTAGCTTTTGACGCTGAGGGTCGCGCCATTGACTTTGAGGTCTGGGTAGATGACCTGCAGCTGTTTTTACAGTGCGATAGGGCAGACGGCCTCTCTCTCTTTGACCTTACCTCTGGCGCCTCTCCTGCTCCTGCTGCTGATGCTGATCCCAGTGTGCGCTCTCAGTGGGCCACCCGCGATGCTGCTGCACGTCTTGCTGTGCGTCGCCACCTCCCTACCTCTGAGCGCGCGCACTTTAGTCAGTACAAGAGCGCTCAGACCTTGTACGACGCTGTCGTTGCGCGCTACTCCTCCCCTGCCACTGCTGCACTGAGCCGTCTCATGCTTCCCTACCTCTTTCCTGACCTCTCTGCCTTTCCCACTGTCGCTGACCTCATTACGCACCTCCGCACTAGTGACACTCGCTACCGCGCCGCCCTTCCTGCTGAGTTCTGCGCTAAGAACCCCCCCCCCATGTACATCACTCTCTACTACGTCGTCGCACGCCTCCCTGACTCCCTTCGCGTAGTCAGGGACCACTTTCTCGCAGTCTGTCCCACCACCCTCACCGTTGACCTCCTCGAGAAGGCCCTCCTTGCAGCGGAGAAGAGCATAGTCGCTGTAGGAGCTTCTCGTGGTGACCCTCGCACCCCCATCTTTGAGGGGTGCTCTCCTTCCCCCTTGCTGCCCTCTGTTGCCTCTGCTGCTGCTGCCGACCTGCTTGGTCTTGAGTCGGTCGGCGCGGCGTCTGCCCCTAGTGGGAGACGTCGCTCTAGCAGGGGCAAGGGGGGCAAGGGCGCGGGTGGAGCTGGAGGGGGAGGTGGCGGTAGCGGCGAAGGTGGCGGAGGGAGTGGGGGTGGCGGCGGGAGTGGTGGCGGGGGTGGTGGTGGTGGTGGCAGCAGCGGCGGAGACGGCGGTGGTGGTGGCAGCGGTGGTGGTGGTGGCAGCGGCGGAGGAGGAGGCGGCGGAGGAGGCAGCGGAGGAGGTGGTGGTGGTGGAGGGGGTGGAACTAGTCGGGGTGGTACCCAGCAGCGGAGCGGCGGTGGTGGTGGCCAGCGCTCGCAGCGCCAGCAGCAGCAGCGTTCGCGGGACATCCCTCCGCCTCAGCAGCTTCGTGAGTGGTACACTCAGCGTCAGAGGGGTGGGGGTACTGGTCCTTGCACCTACGTTCTTCGTTCCGGCGACCGCGCGGGTGAGCAGTGTGGGGGTGCCCACGCCACCCAGCGCTGCTTTGGCCGCCTGACGGACGCTTGGCGTCAGCAGTTCCCTGGGGCTAGTGAGATCCCTCGCTGGGATGAGCTTCTTAGGGCTGGTGTAGCGATCTTTGATCTTGATTTTGATGCTATCCTTGCTGCTATGTATGCTGTGACTTATAGTGAGGAGAATGAGGGTTACCGGTGTTTCCAGCCCGACCCGGGCATTGGTACTGCTGCGCTAGGTGCTTGTGAGGCTGCTGCTCTAGGTGTCAGTGCGTCTGCGCTCTCAGGTACTGGTGAGACTGCGCTCTCAGGTACTGCGTCGTCCTCGTCCTCCCTCACTTTCACACTTGACTCCGGGGCTTCTCGCTCCTTCTTTCGAGACCGCACTACCCTTACGCCGCTCGGCCGGCCGGTTGCAGTCTCCCTTGCTGACCCCTCTGGGGGTCCTGTCCTGTCTCACTTCTCCACTGTCCTCCCGTGTCCGGCTGCCCCTTCGGGCACCCTGTCTGGTCTGTACCTTCCCTCGTTCTCTACGAACTTGGTGAGTGGAGCGGACCTGCAGGATGTGGGGGTTCACCAGTTCACTCCTGCGAGTCAGCGGGTGACCCACTGCACGGAGGCACGCACAGGCTGACACCTGGCCACGTTCTCGCGTCGGCCGGGGTCAAGTCTCTACACCCTGACCGTTGAGTCTCCTCCTGTCCCTGCGTCTGGTCAGGTGGCTGCGTCAGGTCAGGTGCTTGCTGCTGCGTCCCGGTCAGGTCCTGAGTCTGCCCCCTGTTCTTGTCGCCTCCTGTCTCACGAGACTCTCCTGTGGCACCACCATCTTGGCCACCCCTCCTTGCCCCGTCTTCGGAGCATGGCTTCCCGTGTCCTTGTCTCTGGTCTTCCCCAGTCTCTCCCTCCTCTCCCCTCCGCGCCAGGACCTTCCTGTGTCCCCTGTGTCGAGGGTCGCCTCCGAGCTACTCCTCACTCCTCCCACTTCCCCCCGACAGAGGCTCCCCTGCAGACGCTTCACATGGATGTGTGGGGCCCAGCCCCCGTCCGTGGGCAGGGTCACGAGCGCTACTTCCTGTTGGTGGTTGACGACTACTCGCGTTACACCACAGTCCTCCCCTTGCGCAGCAAGGGTGCGGTCACTGAGGTGCTGATCGACTGGATCCGCGAGGCTCGTCTCCAGCTCAGGAAGAGCTTCGGCTCGGACTTTCCTGTTCTGCGTCTGCACTCGGACAGAGGCGGAGAGTTCTCTTCTCGCCTTCTGCGAGACTACTGTCGTACACGGGGGATCCGCCAGACCTTCACGCTTCCGGACTCACCGCAGCAAAATGGGATTGCTGAGCGCCGCATTGGCATGGTCATGGATGTCGCTCGTACGTCCATGATGCATGCGGCTGCCCCCCATTTTCTGTGGCCGTTTGCGGTGAGGTACGCGGCGCATCAGCTCAACCTTCACCCCCGGGTCTCTCGGCCTGCGATGTCCCCAGCCTTGCTGTGGACGGGGAAGGTTGGCGATGCGTCTGTGTTCCGTGTCTGGGGATCTCGGGCGTTTGTCCGCGACTTGTCTGCGGACAAGCTGTCCCCTCGTGCTGCTCCCTGTGTCTTCCTTGGCTTCCCCACTGACGCCCCAGGGTGGCAGTTTTACCACCCCTCCTCTCGTCGTGTTCTGTCCTCCCAGGACGTCACGTTCGACGAGTCAGTCCCCTTCTACCGTCTCTTCCCCTACCGCACTCCTTCCCTCCCCCCTCCCCCGGACTTCCTTGTGCCGGTTCCCCCCCCGGTAGACCCCCTCCCCCCTCAGGTTCCTGCCCCCTCAGGTGTGTCCCAGGTAGACGCCGTTGACCCGGTCGAGGTTACTGGTGACTCTGGTGCTGCTGCGGGTGCTGAGCCTGGGGGTGCTGACTCTGGGGGTGCTGTGCGCGGGGGTGCTGAGCCTGGGGGTGCTACTGCTGGGGGTGCTGGGCCTGGGGGTGCTACTGCGGAGGGTGCGGAGCCTGGGGGTGCTGAGCCGGGGGGTGCTGCGCCTGGAGGTGCTGGGTCTGGGGGTGCTGGGTCGGGAGCTGCTGAGCCTGGGGGTGCTGAGCTGGGAGCTGCTGAGCCTGGGGGTGCTGCGTCTGGAGCTGCTGAGCCTGGGGTTTCTCCTGCTGCTGCGTCTCGCCGGGAGCCCCTCTCTCCACAGGAGCTGCGCGAGTGGTTCGCTCGCCGCTGGAGGCGTGCTGCTGAGTCTTGAGGTGCTGCTGGAGCTGGAGCTGGAGCTTCTTCGACCGTCGAGGGTGCGGGTACTGCCGGTCCCGGAGCTGCTGGACCTGCGGGTCCTCCTAGAGCTGGAGCTACTGAGGGCGTTGGTGCTGAGCCTACTGCTGTTGGTCCTGCCGCTGGAGGTGTGGGTGGCGCTGGTGCTGTCGCTGAGGGTGCTGGTGCTGTCCCTGCTGAGTCTGGAGCTGCCGCGCGGCCTCGGCCGTACTTCGTTCCGCTCCTGCAGCAGGTTCTTGGTCTTTCTCCTCCAGTAGAGGGTCCACCGCCTGTCCAGTCGCAGTCCCTGCTAGAGCCTTCCTCTCCACTGCCTGCTCCCTCTCCCTACACTGGTCCTACTGGAGGTCTTGCTGAGCGTCGTGAGCCTGCGTCTCGTCCCGCGTCGCCTGTTCGTGCTGCTCGCACTAGTGGTCGCAGTTCGCGTCAGCGTCCTCCTCCTGTCCCTAGCACGCACCGGATGTCTTTGCGTCCGTCCACTGCTCCTCTGCGTGCCCCTTTGCCTTCTCCTCCTGAGTCCTCTCTTCCTGCGCTTGCCGACCCTGAGTCGGACTCTCTTCGTGCTGCCAGTCCTACTGTCACGCGTCTGCTTGCTACTGTCGTCACTGACCCCTCTTTTGAGTCCACTGCTGCGTCTGCTCTAGTCGCTGAGCTCGTCGACTTTGCTACTCGCTGTCGTCTCGACTACGCTGCTAGTCTTGTTGCTGAGTTTGCGTCTGTTTGTCCTCCGTCCGTCGGGGGTGAGTGTGCTCTTGGCACGGACGTCCTAGAGGACAGGCAGGAGGAGTTACAGTGTCTAGCGGCTGCTTCACCTCATCTCGCGTCTGTACTGCTTGCCCCTGAGGGAGACCCGGATGCACTAGACATCCCGACTCCGCGTTCTTACGCGGAGGCAGTAGAGGGTCCCTACTCCTCTCAGTGGCAGGCAGCTATGGATGCAGAGATGGCTTCCTGGAAGTCCACAGGCACCTACGTTGACGCGGTTCCCCCTCCTGGGGCGAACATCGTCAGTGGCATGTGGATCTTCATGGTGAAGCGGCCGCCGGGCTCTCCACCTATCTTCAAGGCACGGTACGTTGCTCGTGGCTTCAGTCAGCGGCAGGGAGTTGACTACTTTCAGACCTTCTCTCCCACCCCGAAGATGACTACTCTTCGGGTGCTGCTGCACATAGCCGCTCAGCGCGACTACGAGCTTCACTCTCTCGACTTCAGCACTGCGTTCTTGCAGGGTAGCCTGCACGAGGAGATATGGCTTCGCCGTCCACCTGGCTTCACTGGGAC
The DNA here is from genome assembly GCA_948144175.1 of Closterium sp. NIES-65. Lineage (NCBI taxonomy): Eukaryota > Viridiplantae > Streptophyta > Zygnematophyceae > Desmidiales > Closteriaceae > Closterium > Closterium sp. NIES-65. The sequence continues at coordinate 333,209 of CANXME010001874.1, read as the reverse complement.
TTTCCCTCCTGGCACCCAGTGGAGCCTCCGACGGCCAGTCTACGGTCTCCGCCAGGCACTGTGTGAGTGGCACGACACACTGAGGACTACGCTTGCGGCTCTTGGGTTTGCTCCTTCTACTGCTGACCCGTCGCTGTTTCTTCGCACCGACACTTCCCTGCCGCCGTTCTACATCCTCGTGTACGTCGACGACTTGGTCTTTGCCACAGCGGACACTGCTAGACTCGCCTACGTGAAGTCCGAGCTGCTGAAGAGACACACGTGCACAGACCTGGGTGAACTGCGCAGCTACCTTGGCTTGCAGATCACTCGGGACAGAGCACGCCGCACCATTACCTTGACTCAGTCACACATGGTGCAGCAGGTCCTTCAGCGCTTCGGCTTCACGTACTCCTCGCCTCAGGCCACTCCTCTGCCTACTCGCCACTCACTCTCAGCTCTGCCTTCGGATGAGTCCGTAGAGTCGAGTGGTCCGTATGCAGAGCTTGTTGGCTGCCTCATGTACCTGATGACCTGCACACGACCTGACCTTGCATACCCTCTGAGCATTCTTGCACGCTATGTTGCTCCTGGGAGACACAGACCAGAGCACATGGCTGGAGCGAAGAGGGTATTGCGCTACCTGTGCAGTACGTTGGGCATGGGGCTAGTGCTTGGAGGGCGGAGTCCAGTGGTCCTTACCGGCCACGCGGACGCTTCTTGGGCTGACGACCAGGCTACGCAGCGGTCGTCACAGGGTTACACCTTCAGCCTTGGTTCCGGCTCTGTCTCGTGGCGGTCTACTCGCTCGTCTTCGGTTCTCGGCTCCAGTTGTGAGGCTGAGATCTACGCCGGGGCCATGGCTGCACAGGAGCTTCGCTGGCTCACCTACCTGCTGACTGACCTTGGAGAGCCGCCTCGTTCTCCTCCAGTGCTGTACGTAGACAACAAGGCCATGCTGGCCTTGTGTCGAGAGCAGCGCTTGGAGCACAGAACGAAGCACATTGCTCTCCGCTACTTCCTTGCTCGTGAGCTGCAGCAGCGTGGTCAGTTGCGACTTGCGTACGTGGCCTCTGAGGCCAACACTGCTGATGTGTTCACCAAGGCACTCGCGCCTTGTGACCATCAGCGCTTTTGCACCCAGCTGGGTCTTGTGCCTGTCTTGCCTCACTTGCTCTCCTCTTGACTTCACTTGTACTGTGACATATATATATACCTGCTCTTGCTTGTCTAGTTTTATATATATGTCTGTACTCCTGCATGTGAACTGGCCTCTGGCCCTGCTCTTGTGCTCGGACTGTGTGGTGACTTTGTGATCCACCCTAAGCTTGTTTTGCTTTGCTTGACTGGTCTTGTGACCCCTTGTTCTCCCCCACTTTGCCTATGGGGGTGTGTCAAACATTATATATGTTATGCTTGTGTAGGCTACAGTGGGTTAGCCTATAGGGGGTACACAATTCTAGGGTTTCCTACTTGTACTCTTTTCACTGCTAGTTCATTCATTCCTGTTCATTTACTTTCACAGCTTGTGCTCAGAGTGTGTGGTGACTTCGTGGTCCACCTTGAGCTTGCTTCTGCTTTGCTCTTGTCTTGACTAGTCTTGTTACCATTGTTTGCTCTGGCTATCCCCCACTTCGCCTATAGGGGTGTGTCAGAAATATATGTGTATTAACTTGTCTAGGCTATATAGGGGCTAGCCTTAGGGGGTACAGTTCTCACGTCGACACTCTTCTTTGTACCCCATCCTAGACCTAATCAATCACCTTTCTCCTAAGTCGCTTAACAGTCCCTACCGGTATGTTTGTCGAACGCATTCTTACAATATTGTTTCTTGAGGTTATGGTACAGTATGTCCTGACTGGACTTGGGATGTGTAATTGATTGTCCGGGCAGAATGAGGGTGCTACAAATCGTTGATAGGGAGAGCATGCTTTGTTACCAATACACCACAAAGCATTCACGTTTCATTGCAGGAGCATTTGCATGCAACTCACGAGACCTAGGTACATACCATACAAACAGGGCACATCATAAGCTCCACACTCATGGCTGATTTTATCAAGGTAATTACCTTGATTTTAGGGTGATTTCAGGCTTGTCACTTTCGGGTCCCTGAGAAATCAGTTTTTTCGCATTTTGGTCCCTGATCCATTCGGGATATTGCTTTAGCGGACCCTAAAAATTAGTGTTTTTACGGACCCTGTCAATCCAGAGTACGCGGCCTATAGACCCTGAATGTGATGTTATTGGAACGAAGTTTCTCGAAAACTTCCTCCCGATAACCCCACCTCCGGATTGATCGCAATACCCCCCACATGCGTAGTCCCTCCCCTCCCCACCCCCCCTTTATCGGGACGAAGTTTCTTCGTATTTTCGTTCCCATACACCCACCATCGAGATCGGACGCATCTGTAATGTCAGATCTACCGTAGTTTGTTGTTATTGGTCGAAATAGTTGTGTGTTGACACAGCGCCACTCACATCGCGAGTCACAACGCCAGTCACATCGCCACTGTGCCAGTCATATCGCCAGTCACAGCACTAGTCACAGCGCCAGTCACAGCCACCCTTGCGACACCAACAGCGGATTCGACCTTTGCTCCGTGTAGATTCGATTCGCTGGGTCAAGGCAGATTCTGCCTGAAATCCCCGTAGAATGTTAGTCAAGCAGATGTTGCGATTATGCAGAGTGAGACTTTTTCCCCCAGTAAAGAAAGAGCGCGTTACTACGACTCAGATTTTCAATTCTTGACACTGAACATTCAAAGCAGTGCCCTAGATATCAGACTTTGGAGTCTGAATCAGAGTCCGTTCAGACTTTTTTTTTTGTACTTAGTCTGAACTCAAATAATTTTTTTATGTACCTTGTCTGATTTTCCAGAGTTTTTTCTTATGAGTTGTCTGAAATTTCAGCCTAATTTTACTAGGGTAGGCTGAGCCTCAAACTTGTATCGGGGGTCCACTCTGCGCGCTTATCGGAGCAAAGTTTCCTGGAAGTTTCCTTCTGATATGCCCACTTCCGAGATGGCAGTGGAGTTCCAGGACGTGAGCAACGCTCACTTCGACAGCTGGGACATCCAAATACACCCGTTCGTCAAGAATATCTTCCAGTTACGCTGAGGAAATGGTTGCGTGATTACGAGATTTCTGAAGAAAAAATCTCGTCACATGTAAGTTATCGCTAATGTATTGTAAAGAATAGGCGGCTTTGATGCTGTTCGCTGTAAAAACATCTGCAGCACGCACTGGTGTGAATTGCAAAGTTCCTGATTCGTACTGAAAGTTTTGTGTGGCACTGTCTGATCGTCACATGCCACGCCAAGCAACAGTTTCTGCCTGCTGCCAACTCAGCTGCGTGGCACTTGGCCCACCTGATACAGATCGGGTAAACGATCGAATCGCTTGAAAAGCAAATCCAAAACTGACAAAATCGGCACACATGCGCGCAAATGGGTACAGAACGGTAATCACACGCACGACAAAACGAAATGAGATCAGCAGAGCAGAAACAACCATGCGCTGCACGTGACAAAAAGACTAGAACGCCGTCAACATGAGCAGAGGCGATGCACGAGCACGAGCACGTTGCCTGATGCGTTGGTATGGTAGGCTGTAATCAGCCTCAATGCTATTATAACTGCTTTTACGAAACTGCATGAACATCTTAAAATTTGAAGTAACTCTGACAGTTCAGACAAAAAAAATTGTGCTTGTGTGAATTTTCAGACTAAAATTTTGAGGCACCTCTGACAGACAGAGTTCCAGGAGGGGTGTACTCTGAGGCCTCAGACTACCTCAAAACGAATCTAGGGGCTTGATTCAAAGTTCACTACTTCTCAACCCTGAGCAATCAGGGTGCTGTTATTCAGGGTTTTTTTATTATTATTATTTAGGTTGAAGTCAGGGTACCTAAATTTGAAACGTCGGCCTTGTCCACACTCTTCAACCCCTTCAAGCACCACTTGGATCCGAGAGGACAAGTGGGGGTAGGAGGGGACAAAAGCAACGGACATAGATGCTACTACTGCATGCACCGAGGAGCCAAAAGAGCCTTGATAAGGTCGCCAGAGAGAGGTAGTGAGAAGCATGTGCCAAAAGAGATTCAAAGCTGGGCTTGTGCACCCCAAAGCGTTTAGACAAGGAGCGTAGGGGTGGAAAGGTGGTTGTGGCTGTTACTCTGGCGAGATGACTCCCTTATGGCAGAGAGAATGGAAAGGGGGGTTACGAGGCGCCTCAAAAGACGACTTCTGTTCTTAGGAGCCTCAAAAGGCGACTTTGGCACCTCAAAGGGGAGGTTGCAGGAGGGGCAGGGGAGGAGGGAGGGAAAAAAGTGGTGCTCGTTCCTCTCTTGTCATGTCTACTACCAAGAAAACAACTCGTGCGGATGCCCATTGTGCTGTAACACCCAAGGTAACGCTGTACAGTGCTCCTGCTACTGCTTCTGACCTCCTCTTCCTCCACATCCTCCGCTATCCCCGTCCCCTCCCGCGCCTCTCACGCGGCACAGCGGCGCCGCGTTGCGGTCCGGCATGTCTCGCGCCGCCCTGGCGCGACCAATATCGGACCGAGACCGGTGACATAGTTAAGAGGGGGTCATGGATTGAAGTTGAGCTTCGGGCGCGGAACCGCGAGTTCGGACGAGCCGCCGGGCAGAAAAAACGTCCGATGGATAATCAGGTCCCGAAGCGGAAGCGAACGTGTACGTGGCTCACTGCGCCGCAACGCGAATACGGATGCTAGCGACGCGGTATCGTCAAAGAGCAGGCGCGATCCGAAAAGGAGGCGGGAGGGGGAAGTGGCGGCCGGACCGCCTTTGGAGGCCAATAAAGTCTCTAAGATCCGCAACTCGGGCGGAACCCGGGAGCTGGAGGGAGAGATGCATGTCGACTGCTGGTACAACTAGTGGTGCTAGAGGTGCTGGTGCTGCTGCTGGCGATGCTGCTGGTTGCTCTTACTGGTCATTGAATTATGAAGTTTCATAGGCCCCTGCGAAAATCCGGGAAACGGGGAAAGCGAGTAAGGAGAGACGCAGCTATTAGCAAGGGGTATAGTTGGGAAGGAGCACGTCGAAAGGAACGAGAAGAGAAGGCGGAATGCTTATATTAAGGAGAGATAACAATTGACGGGAGGGGTATAAGAACACGCAAACGGTATAAGGCAAGGTAATAACAACAGGCAGTTGAGAATAACACGCAACCGTGGGTTGTTCCGTAAACTGAATCCCAGGAAAAAAGTTTGCACATAACCCTAACGATTCTTGTTCAAAGAAGAGTGTCGTGCTGAAAAGATTGCAGCATAACCGCGAAACGAGCTGGCAGAAGTAACGGTGTGAGAGGTCGTAATGGTTCTAGAACTTCCGGCGGTAGTAATCGACTCTTCTTATGACTGCCTGAGGTTTAGATGGCATTCACAGCAAGTTCCCCCAAGCGAAGTAGCCCCAAGAGGCCCAAAAGTGGGTCCAGTGTGGCAGCTTTGCAACTGACCACACCCACTCCTCGTGCCATGCGAACGTGGATACACACCTAGACGAGTTTGAGCGAATTATCAAACCCAATCAGGGGCATGTAACCCCGTAGACTTCAAGATCGTTCATGATAGACTTTCGTGCAACCCCAAACATGTGCTTCACAAATATCTGTACACTGTTGTTGAGCGCGGTTCGCTTTGGGGGAACTTCCTGTGAACGCCATCTTACTCCGCTCTCTGTTTTCGCATCATTGGGGTGACATTATTCGCACTACAGAGTTTTGCTTTGTTTTCTTGGACTCGGTGACGACTGCACAACAAAAAAAAACTTGGTTGAACGGGGAAACTAGTGCTGCTGACCAAACTCACACCATTGTACTTCTTTGGCCAACATTTTGTTCACAGAGCGAACATCGGTTAGTCGTAACTGCTTCTATGAAGATCTCTGTTTTTCAGGTTAAGAAACTGTTTTTAAGCTCAAGACATTCAAGTTACTCTAAGGAAGTTAAAATGGTCGGGTCAAACCGTTGCTTAACATGGCACCGTGAAAACAAGACAGGTTCAAGACAAAGAAGCGGAAAGTGCAAGTACAAGGAGGCTGGACAACGGAACATATTTCGTTTATCTGCATTTGCTGCGATTCATCGTCTACCAAAGAGAGAGGAAGCTCATAGTCAAGTGCGGGGACTGTCAGAACATTATAGCTTACTTATTTGTGTAGGCTATAGTGGGGTATCCCATAGGGGATACAACCCAATTAGGGTTTCCTATTTGTACTCACTTCGTTCATAGTCATTTCATTCTCGTTCTCATTTTCACATGGAATCAGAGCAGGTCCCCTCCTAGGGACTGTTCCTTGGGCCCACCGAAGCGCGCCTCGAGGCGCGCGCTCATTTTTTTTTTAGCGTCCCGTCGGATCGCACCTAGCGGCTCGTCGCGCCGCCCTTACGGTCGCGTCGAGCCGCCTTAGCGGCTGCGGCGCGCCGCCCTTCTCCCGGCCCGTCGCCGCCCTTACCTGCGGCTTCGCGCCGCCCTTACCGGCGGCTTTGCGTCGCCCCTTACCTGCGGCTTCACGCCGCCCCAGGCCCGTCGCCGCCCTTCCCCCGGCTTCGTGCCGCCCTTACCTGCGGCCTCACGCCACCCCGGCTAGTCGCCGCCCTTACCTGCGGCCCCACGCCGCCCTTACCTGCGGCTTCGCGCCGCCCCGGCCCGTCGCCGCCCTTACCTGCGGCTCCACGCCGCCCTTACCTGCGGCTTCGTGCCGCCCCAGGCCCGTCGCCGCCCTTGCCTGCGGCTCTACGCCGCCCTTACCTGCGACTTCGCGCCGCCCCAGGCCCGTCGCCGCCCTTATCTGCGGCTTCGCGCCGCCACTCCCTGCGGCCCACCCGTCGCCCTACCTGCGGCTCACGCAGCCGCCCCTACCGCTCGCCGCCGACCCGGCCGCACGCTGGAGCCCCGCCTGCACGCCGCTGTCCCGACTACAAGCCGCCGCCTCGGCCCCACGCAGCCCTTACGCCACTGTGACACCCAGCCGCCCGAGCCGCCTGTGCCGCTGAGGAGCCGAGTCGTCCGAATCGCCCGAGCCGCTGAGTACCCGAGCCGTCCGAGCCGCCCGAGCCACCCGAGCCGCTGAGTACCCGAGCCGCCCGAGCCGCCCGAGCCGCTGAGTACCCGAGCCGCCCGAGCCGCCCGAGCCGCCCGAGCCGCTCGAGCCGCCTGAGCCACCTGGGTCATCTGAGGAGCCGAGCCGCTGGTCCACCGGAGCTGGTGTTGCTGCTGGGCCGGCCGAGCAGCAGTGTTGCCGTGTTGCTGTGCCCGTGAGCTGCCCGACCCGCCCTGTCTGGTGAGATCGTCGACTGCTGTCATGGCTACCCCTAGTGTCCTAGATTTTGACGCTGAGGGTCGCGCCATTGACTTTGAGGTCTGGGTAGACGACCTGCAGCTGTTCCTACAGTGCGATAGGGCAGACGGTCTTTATCTCTTTGACCTCACTTCTGGCGCCGTCCCTGCCCCTGCTGCTGATGCTGACCCCACTGTTCGGTCCCAGTGGGCCACACGCGACGCTGCTGCACGTCTTGCTGTGCGTCGCCACCTGCCTACCGCTGAGCGCGCACACTTTAGTCAGTACAAGAGTGCTCAGACCTTGTACGACGCTGTAGTCGCGCGCTACTCCTCCCCTGCCACTGCTGCACTGAGCCGCCTCATGCTCCCCTTCCTCTTCCCTGACCTTGCCGCCTTTCCCACTGTTGCTGATCTCATTACGCACCTCCGCACTAGTGACACCCGCTACCGCGCTGCGCTTCCCGCTGACTTCTGCACCAAGAACCCCCCCCCCATGTACATCACTCTCTACTTTCTGGTCACCCGTCTCCCTGACTCCCTTCGTGTAGTCCGGGACCACTTCCTAGCGGTCTGTCCCACCACCCTCACAGTAGACAGCCTAGAGAAGGCCCTCCTAGCGGCGGAAAAGAGTATCGTCGCTGTCGGAGCCTCTCGAGGTGACCCCCGCGCCCCCATCTTTGAGGGGTGTTCTCCTTCCCCTCTCTTGCCCTCTGTCGCCTCTGCCGCTGCGGCCGACCTCGTTGGTCTTGAGTCGGTCGGTGCGGCGTCTGCCCCTAGCGGGAGACGCCGCCCTGGCAAGGGCAAGGGGGGCAAGGGAGCGGGTGGGGCAGGCGGGGGCGGTGGAGATGGAGGTGGAGGCGGCGGAGGGAGTGGGGGTGGTGGTGGAGGTGGTGGCGGGGGTGGGGGTGCTAGTGGCGGCAGTGGAGGCGGGGGTGGCGGCGGCGGTGGCGGTGGGAGCGGAGGTGGCGGAGGCGGCGGCGGTGGAGGCGGAGGCGGGGGTGGCGATGGCGGTGGCGGTGGCGGTGGTGGAGGTGGTCGGAATGGCGCTTCGCAGCGGAGCAGCACTAGAGGTGGTCAGCGCTAGCAGCACCAGCAGCAGCCGCAGCGTTCTCGCAACCTCCCCACCCCTCAGCAGCTCCGTGAGTGGTACACGCAGCGTCAGCGTGGTGGGGGTTTTGGTCCCTGCACCTACGTTATTCGCACTGGCGACCGCGCTGGAGAGCAGTGTGGGGGTACCCACACCGCCCAGCGCTGCTTTGGCCGCCTGACGGACGCTTGGCGCCAGCAGTTCCCGGAGGCCGCGGAGATCCCCCGCTGGGGAGAGCTGTCTAGGGCTGGTGTAGCTATCTTTGATCTTGACATTGATGCTATCCTTGCTGCCATGTATGCTGTGACCATTAGTGATGAGGGTGACTGTTACCGGTGTTTCCCGCCCGACCCGGGCATTGGTACTGCTGCTCTAGGTGCCAACGAGGCTTCTGCTCTAGGTGCCAGTGCGTCTGTGCCCTCAGGTACTGGTGAGGCTGCTCTCACAGGTACTAGTGAGTCTGCGCTCTCAGGTACTGCGTCGGCTTCGGCCTCCCACACCTTCACCCTTGACTCTGGAGCGTCTCGCTCCTTCTTTCGGGACCGCACCACACTCACGCCGCTTAGTCGGCCGGTTGCGGTGTCCCTGGCTGACCCCTCTGGGGGTCCTGTCCTGTCTCGCTTCTCCACAGTCCTCCCGTGTCCGGCGGCTCCCTCTGGCACCCTGTCTGGTCTCTACCTCCCCTTGTTCTCTACGAACTTGGTGAGTGGTGCTGACCTACAGGATGCGGGAGTCCACCAGTTCACCCCTGCTCGTCAGCGAGTGACGCACTGCACAGAGGCTAGCACAGGTCGTCACCTGGCTACGTTTACACGTCAGCCAGGGTCGAGCCTGTACACACCGACCACTGCTTCTCCTCCAATTCCTGTGTCTGGTAGGGTCCCTTCGTCAGGTCAGGTGTTTGCTGCAGCGTCCAGGTCTGGTCCTGAGTCTGCCCCCTGTTCGTGTCGTCGCCTGTCTCACGAGACTCTCCTCTGGCACCACCGCCTTGGTCACCCCTCTCTGCTTCGGCTCAGAGGCATGGCCTCCCGTCTTCTTGTGTCTGGTCTCCCCCGGTCCCTCCCTCCCCTTCCTCAGGGCCGTGGCCCTGCCTGTGTCCCCTGTGTCGAGGGGCGCCAGCGTGCTGCCCCTCACTCCTCCCAGTTTCCTCGGACAGAGGCTCCGTTGCAGACGCTTCACATGGACGTGTGGGGCCCTGCCCGCATCCGTGGACTCGGTCACGAGCTCTACTTCCTGTTTGTGGTTGACGACTACTCGCGTTACACCACAGTCTTCCCCTTGTGCAGCAAGGGTGATGTCACTGAGGTACTGATCGACTCGATCCGCGCAGCTCGTCTCCAGCTCAGGCAGAGCTTTGGCTCGGACTTTCTTGTGTTGCGTCTGCACTCGGACAGAGGCGGAGAGTTCTCCTCTGGCCTTCTGCGTGCCTACTGTCGTGCGCGAGGCATCCGTCAGACCTTCACGCTTCCGGACTCACCGCAGCAAAATGGGATTGCAGAGCGCCGCATTGGCATGGTCATGGACGTCGCTCGTACGTCTATGATGCATGCGGTTGCCCCCCATATTCTGTGGCCGTTTGCGGTCAGGTACGCGGCGCATCAGATCAACCTCCACCCCAGGGTCTCCATGCCGGAGACCTCCCCAGCCCTGCTGTGGACGGGGAAGGTTGGCGATGCGTCGGCGTTCCGGGTCTGGGGATCTCGGGCGTTTGTCCGCGACTTGTCTGCGGACAAGCTGTCCCCTCGCGCCGCTCCCTGCGTCTTCCTGGGGTTCCCCCCCAACGCCCCTGGGTGGCAGTTCTACCACCCCACCTCTCGCCGTGTTCTGTCCTCCCAGGACGTCACGTTCGATGAGTCGGTACCCTACTACCGCCTCTTCCCCTACCGCACTCCGTCCCTCCCCCCATTGCCGCTCTTCTTGGTACCAGGTCCCCCCCCCGGTAGACCCCCTTCCCCCTCAGGGTCCTGCCCCTTCAGGTGTGTCCCAGGTAGACGCGGTCGAGCCTGTCGAGGTCACTGGTGACTTTGGTGCTGCTGGGGGTGCTGAGCCTAGGGGTGCTGCGACTGGGGGTGCTGTGCCTGGGGGTGCTGAGCCTGGGGGTGCGGAGCCTGGGGGTGCGGAGCTTGGGGGTGCTGAGCCTGGGGGTGCTGAGCCTGGGGGTGCTAAGCCTGGGGGTGCTGAGCCTGGGGGTGCTGAGGCTGGAGGTGCTACACCTAGAGGTGTTTTGCCTGAGGGTGCTGAGCCTGGAGGTTCTTCGCCTGGAGATTCTCCGGGTGCTTCGTCTCGCCGAGAGCCACTCTCCCTGCAGGAGCTACGTGAGTGGTTTGCCCGGCGTTGGAGGCGTGCTGCTGGTGCTGGAGGTTCTTTCGTTGCTGAGGGTGCTGCTGCCGCGGGTCCCGGAGGTGCTCCTACTGGGAGTACTGGAGCTGCTGAGGGTGTTGGCGCTGAGACTACCACTGGCGGTCCGACTGGCGGTGCTCCTGGTGCTGCTGGAGGTTCTGCTGCTGCTGGGGGCTCTGGAGCTACTGGAGGTGCTGTTGGAGGTGTTGCTCGAGCTGGTCCTCCTGCTGGAGCTACTGGTACTGTCCCTGCTGTTTCTGGCGTCGCCACGCGGCCCCGACCGTACTTCGTTCCTCTCCTGCAGCAGGTTCTTGGTCTTCCACCTTCTCCCGGTCCTCCTCCTCCTCCCTTAGAGGGTCCACAGCCTGTCCAGTTACAGCCACAGCTACAGCCTGCCTCCCCTTTGCCTGCTCCTTCTCCCTACGCTGGTCCGACTTGAGGTCTTACTGGGCGTCGTGAGCCTGCATCTCGTCCTGCGTCGCCTGTTCGTGCTGCGCGCACTAGTGGTCGCGGTTCGCGTCAGCGTCCTCCTCCTGTCCCTGGCACGCACCGGATGTCTCTGCGTCCGTCTACTGCTCCTCTGCGTGCCCCTTTGCCTTCTCCTCCTGCTTCCTCTCTTCCTGCTCTTGCCGACCCGGAGTCGGACTCTCTTCGTGCTGCCAGTCCTACTGTCACGCGTCTCCTTGCTACTGCCGTCACTGACCCTTCTTTCGAGTCTACTACTGCGTCTGCCCTTGTTACTGAGCTCGTCGACTTTGCTGCTCGTTGTCGTCTAGACTACGCTGCTAGTCTTGTCGCTGAGTCTGAGTCTGCCTGTCCTCCGTCCGTCGGGGGTGAGTGTGCCCTTGGCCCGGACGTCCTTGAGGACAGGCAGGAGGAGTTCCAGTGTCTGGCCGCCGCTTCACCTCATCTCGTGTCCGTACTGCTCACCCCTGAGGGAGACCCGGATGCACTTGACATCCCGACTCCGCGCTCTTACGCGGAGGCGATAGAGGGTCCCTACTCCTCTCAGTGGCAGGCAGCTATGGATGCAGAGATGACTTCCTGGAAGTCCACACGCACCTACGTTGACGCTGTCCCCCCTCCTGGGGCGAACATCGTCAGTGGCATGTGGATCTTCAGGGTGAAGCGGCCGCCGGGTTCTCCGCCTGTCTTCAAGGCGCGTTACGTGGCTCGTGGCTTCAGTCAGCGGCAGGGGGTTGACTACTTTCAGACCTTCTCCCCCACCCCGAAGATGACCACTCTTCGGGTACTGCTGCACGTTGCTGCTCACCGTGACTACAAGCTGCACTCTCTCGACTTCAGCACTGCTTTCTTGCAGGGCAGCCTGCACGAGGAGATCTGGCTGCGCCGCCCACCTGGCTTCGCTGGGTATTTCCCTCCTGGTACCCAGTGGAGCCTCCGGCGTCCAGTCTACAGTCTCCGCCAGGCGCCGCATGAGTGGCACGACACACTGAGGACTACGCTGGCGGCACTTGGGTTTGCTCCTTCCACTGCAGACCCGTCGCTGTTTCTACGACCGACACCTCTCTGCCGCCGTTCTACATCCTCGTGTACGTCAACGACTTGGTCTTTGCCACAGCTGACACTGCTAGACTCGCCTACGTGAAGTCCGAGCTGCAGAAGAGACACACGTGCACTGACCTGGGTGAACTGCGCAGCTACCTTGGCTTGCAGATCACCCGGGACAGAGCACGCCGCACCATTACCCTGACTCAGTCACACATGGTGCAGCAGGTCCTTCAGCGCTTCGGCTTCACGTACTCCTCGCCTCAGGCCACTCCTCTGCCTACTCGCCACTCGCTCTCAGCTCTGCCTTCGGATGAGTCCGTAGAGTCGAGTGGCCCGTATCCAGAGCTTCTTGGCTGCCTCATGTACCTGATGACCTGCACTCGACCTGACCTTGCATACCCTCTTAGCATTCTCGCACGCTATGTTGCTCCTGGGAGACACAGACCAGAGCACATGGCTGCAGCGAAGAGGGTGTTGCGCTACTTGTGCAGTACGTCGGGCATGGGGCTAGTGCTTGGAGGGCGGAGTCCAGTGGTCCTCACTGGGCATGCGGACACTTCTTGGGCTGATGACCAGGCTACGCAGCGGTCGTCACAGGGTTACACCTTCAGTCTTGGTTCCGCCTTTGTTTCGTGGCGGGCTACCCGCTCGTCTTCTGTTCTCGGCTCCAGTTGTGAGGCTGAGATCTACGCCGGGGCTATGGCTGCCCAGGAGCTTCGCTGGCTCACCTACCTGTTGACCGACCTTGGAGAGCCGCCTCGTTCTCCTCCAGTCCTGTACGTAGACAACAAGGCCATGCTGGCCTTGTGTCGAGGGCAGCGATTAGAGCACAGGACAAAGCACATTGCTCTCCGCTACTTTCTTGCTCGTGAGCTGCAGCAGCGTGGACAGTTGCGACTCGCGTACGTGGCCTCTGAGGCCAACACTGCTGATGTCTTCACCAAGGCACTTGCGCCTTGTGATCATCAGCGCTTCTGCACGCAGCTGGGTCTTGTGCCTGTCTTGCCTCACTTGCTCACTTCTTGACCTTGCTTGTACTTTCACATATATATACTCTTGCTCTTGCTTGCTTAGACTCTTGTATATCTATATATGTGATCTTGCATGTGAACTGGCCTTCTTGCCTTTGAACTTGTGCTCAGAATGTGTGGTGACTTTGTGATCCACCCTGAGCTTTTCTTTGCTTTGCTTGACTGGTCTTGTGAACCCTTGTTCTCCCCCACTTTGCCTATGGGGGTGTGTCAGAACATTATAGCTTACTTATTTGTGTAGGCTATAGTGGGGTATCCCATAGGGGGTACAACCCAATTAGGGTTTCCTATTTGTACTCACTTCGTTCATAGTCATTTCATTCTCGTTCTCATTTTCACAGAGACCACCTCAATCACTAGCAGGAACGATCAAGGATGGACTAGAGGCAATTTTCCATTAGATTGAATTTATGACGTCGGCGGAACGGGACGTTTCACGAAATTTTGGCACGGCTCCTAGAGTATTTCAATACGTTGACTATTTTCCTACTGGAATGTATGAAGAAGGTTATTCCGACTTTAAGATTCTGAAGAACAGGAAGACAAAAGTCGATTATGGAATTTTCCCTACGCTACAAGAAGCGTATTTTCATTTGGAGGAAATAGATAACGCCGTCAGAGTGTTTCGGCGCCATGAATCAAGGCAAGCTACTTGAGGTGTTTTTCCCTCTGAAGGTGTTTTGCTCTCAGCTGCTCCTATCACACCGCTCACACAAGCTCGAACGACTGCAAGTGTGATAGGAAACATTTGTCGTCCCCAAGGCCCTGTCAGGCATCAACTTCTAAGCAGGGCAATTTCTGCTGTAACCCAACTCCACCAATCTCAACAAGGCAAGGTCAGAGCCAATCGACCAAGGCTGAAGCGTCACATTCGTCACCAAGGCCCTGTTCAGCAGCAGCGACCCAGAGCTGCTTCTGTTGCAAACCAACCTCACCAGACCAGGGAAGGCAGGTTCGGAGGAGCCAAGCCACCAAAGCTGAAGCGACAAAACCAACATGAGGAATGTATCGAGATGCTTCTGCAAGTACTGAAGTGTGACAACGGCACAATAGGTTTTTATGGCGGGCAAGCTGAAATGTTTAGGCGTTTGGTCTATAAGCCTCCGTAGAGATCTGGGAGGGTACGGTAGTATACACTACCTATGCCCTCTAGCACCGGTTACGACCGTGGTGTTTTTGCATTGTACGTGTATAGTGCATATTTCACCTACCAAAAAAAAACTTTGGTTCTACTTTACGAGAACATCTAACGCTGACAAAACCAACACTCCATAGCGCGGTCTAGGGTGTTCGAAACCCTGGGATTTTCGGCTGCAGTTTCCTTCTTGGCGGCTGCGATTCCACCATCGACATACCCGAACCTATCGACGGTGCGTGTCACCCTCGGAGCCGCAGCATGTCTCGCACAACCGTCGATTACGTTCCCTCAAACACTATCTCGATCGCAACTACAATCGTCGACATCATTAAGCTCAGGCTGGTAGGAGCGACATCGCTAGAAACCTCTAGTCTAGTCAGGGATACGCCTTAGTGTGGTCGTTCAGGCAAACAATAATCGACAAGGTGCAACGCGGACGGGGTAATCTTGCAAGAAACGTGTTCTCCTTTTCTAATCTCGACCGTCGGTAGTCATGACACGATCAACCGAATCCAGCTATCGGGGAGAACCCAGCGATTCCCCTGAGGGTGATAGTAACGGAAGTAGCAGGGAAGCAGCCGGCGAGAGTGGCAATATCGGGAGTACTGATGCAACAACTACTCCAGAAACCGATTCTGTAACACCAGATGTAACAACCGATTCTGACCCTGTAACCGCATCGACTGACAATGTAACACGATTATGTGATGATGTAACGCCAGCGACAACGCCACTTGGGAATAACGACACGTCAGCAAGCAACAACGGAGCCGCTGCACCCGAATCACGGCAGGGAGCAGAACCAGGGCAGGTTTCGGAAACAGTAAAGGGAGCGGAAGCAAGTAACAAAGCGGAATTGAAGAATGAAGCGGAACCAGAAAAGGGAGCAGATTCAGAGAAGGTACCTGAAAGCCCTTCCCCCGTGGGATTCGTCAGCGCCACGGGAGCTAAATCAGTAGAGGGAGCGGAACCAGACAAGGGAGCAGATTCAGGCAGTAAGGTGGCTGAAAGCCCGTCCCCCGTGGGATTCGACAGCGCCACGGGCGTGTGGCTGCTGACGTCAGAGGGCGAGACGCTCCAGATGGACAGACGCGTCGCGGCTTTCATCCCCTTCCTCTGGCAGGCCATGGCTCAACGGTCACCTCTGGCGATGGGTAAAGTCAGAACGGAAAAGGGACATTTTGACGAGGGTGTGAGAGGGAAGGGAGGGGGAGCGGGCGTGGGAGATGTTGCGAAGAGGCTGAGTGATTATTCCATGATTGCAGCTGCTGGAACCGCTATCATTGATGCCGCTGCTGGTGATACTGGTGCTGCTGCTGCTGCTGCTGCTGCTGAGGCGGCTGGTGATGCTGTCGCAACTGCAGCTACTACCAGTGGCGGTGCTGCTGGTGCTGCTGCTGCTACTGCCAATGCTCCTGGTGCTGCCGCTGCTGGTGGCAGTGCTGGGGGATCGCATGAGTCATCGCCCATTCTTCTCCCGAAGCAGGTGTCAGCAGCGGTGCTGCAGCTGGTGGTGGAGTACTGTCGCTACCACAGCGTTCCGGGGAGGTCGGATAAGGTGAGAGGGACGTTGTTTGTTAGTGTCATTGCAGTCAGGTCACCGGAGAGTGTGCGAGCAGGTATCAGCAGCAGTGCTGCAGCTGGTGGTGGAGTACTGCCGCTACCACAGCATGCCAGGGTGGTCGGACAAGGTGAGGAAGAGAAGGGAGTGTGCGAGAGTGAGTAAGAGGCACTGCATTGAGTCAAACGGTGCTGCAGTTGGTGGTGGAGTACTGCCGCTACCACAGCGTGCCAGGGTGGTCGGACAAGGTGAGGAAGAGAAGAGAGTGTGCGAGAGTGAGTAAGAGGCACTGCATTGAGTCAAGCGGTGCTGCAGTTGGTGTTGGAGTACTGCCGCTACCACAGCGTGCCAGGGTGGTCGGACAAGGTGAGGAAGAGAAGAGAGTGTGCGAGAGTGAGTTAGAGGCACTGCATTGAGTCAAGCGGTGCTGCAGTTGGTGGTGGAGTACTGCCGCTACCACAGCGTGCCAGGGTGGTCGGACAAGGTGAGGAAGAGAAGAGAGTGTGCGAGAGTGAGTAAGAGGCACTGCATTGAGTCAAGCGGTGGTGCAGTTGGTGGTGGAGTACTGCCGCTACCACAGCGTGCCAGGGTGGTTGGACAAGGTGAGGAAGAGAAGAGAGTGTGCGAGAGTGAGTAAGAGGCACTGCATTGAGTCAAGCGGTGCTGCAGTTGGTGGTGGAGTACTGCCGCTACCACAGCATGCCAGGGTGGTCGGACAAGGTGAGGAAGAGAAGAGAGTGTGCGAGAGTGAGTAAGAGGCACTGCATTGAGTCAAGCGGTGCTGCAGTTGGTGGTGGAGTACTGCCGCTACCACAGCATGCCAGGGTGGTCGGACAAGGTGAGGAAGAGAAGAGAGTGTGCGAGAGTGAGTAAGAGGCACTGCATTGAGTCAAGCGGTGCTGCAGTTGGTGGTGGAGTACTGCCGCTACCACAGCATGCCAGGGTGGTCGGACAAGGTGAGGAAGAGAAGCGAGTGTGCGAGAGTGAGTAAGAGGCACTGCATTGAGTCAAGCGGTGCTGCAGTTGGTGGTGGAGTACTGCCGCTACCACAGCGTGCCAGGGTGGTCGGACAAGGTGAGGAAGAGAAGGGAGTGTGCGAGAGTGAGTAAGAGGCACTGCAATGAGTCAAACGGTGCTGCAGTTGGTGGTGGAGTACTGCCGCTACCACAGCGTGCCAGGGTGGTCGGACAAGGTGAGGAAGAGAAGAGAGTGTGCGAGAGTGAGTAAGAGGCACTGCATTGAGTCAAGCGGTGCTGCAGTTGGTGGTGGAGTACTGCCGCTACCACAGCATGCCAGGGTGGTCGGACAAGGTGAGGAAGAGAAGAGAGTGTGTGAGAGTGAGTAAGAGGCACTGCATTGAGTCAAGCGGTGCTGCAGTTGGTGGTGGAGTACTGCCGCTACCACAGCGTGCCAGGGTGGTCGGACAAGGTGAGGAAGAGAAGAGAGTGTGCGAGAGTGAGTAAGAGGCACTGCATTGAGTCAAGCGGTGGTGCAGTTGGTGGTGGAGTACTGCCGCTACCACAGCGTGCCAGGGTGGTTGGACAAGGTGAGGAAGAGAAGAGAGTGTGCGAGAGTGAGTAAGAGGCACTGCATTGAGTCAAGCGGTGCTGCAGTTGGTGGTGGAGTACTGCCGCTACCACAGCGTGCCAGGGTGGTCGGACAAGGTGAGGAAGAGAAGAGAGTGTGCGAGAGTGAGTAAGAGGCACTGCATTGAGTCAAGCGGTGCTGCAGTTGGTGGTGGAGTACTGCCGCTACCACAGCGTGCCAGGGTGGTCGGACAAGGTGAGGAAGAGAAGAGAGTGTGCGAGAGTGAGTAAGAGGTACTGCATTGAGTCAAGTGGTGCTGCAGTTGGTGGTGGAGTACTGCCCCTACCACAGCGTGCCAGGGTGGTCGGACAAGGTGAGGAAGAGAAGAGAGTGTGCGAGAGTGAGTAAGAGGCACTGCATTGAGTCAAGTGGTTCTGCAGTTGGTGGTGGAGTACTGCCGCTACCACAGCATGCCAGGGTGGTCGGACAAGGTGAGGAAGAGAAGAGAGTGTGCGAGAGTGAGTAAGAGGCACTGCATTGAGTCAAGCGGTGCTGCAGTTGGTGGTGGAGTACTGCTGCCGCTACCACAGCGTGCCAGGGTGGTCGGACAAGGTGAGGAAGAGAAGAGAGTGTGCGAGAGTGAGTAAGAGGCACTGCATTGAGGCGGTGCTGCAGTTGGTGGTGGAGTACTGCCGCTACCACAGCGTGCCAGGGTGGTCGGACAAGGTGAGGAAGAGAAGAGAGTGTGCGAGATTGAGTAAGAGGCACTGCATTGAGTCAAGTGGTGCTGCAGTTGGTGGTGGAGTACTGCCGCTACCACAGCGTGCCAGGGTGGTTGGACAAGGTGAGGAAGAGAAGAGAGTGTGCGAGAGTGAGTAAGAGGCACTGCATTGAGTCAAGCGGTGCTGCAGTTGGTGGTGGAGTACTGCCGCTACCACAGCATGCCAGGGTGGTCGGACAAGGTGAGGAAGAGAAGAGAGTGTGCGAGAGTGAGTAAGAGGCACTGCATTGAGTCAAGCGGTGCTGCAGTTGGTGGTGGAGTACTGCTGCTGCTACCACAGCGTGCCAGGGTGGTCGGACAAGGTGAGGAAGAGAAGAGAGTGTGCGAGAGTGAGTAAGAGGCACTGCATTGAGGCGGTGCTGCAGTTGGTGGTGGAGTACTGCCGCTACCACAGCGTGCCAGGGTGGTCGGACAAGGTGAGGAAGAGAAGAGAGTGTGCGAGAGTGAGTAAGAGGCACTGCATTGAGTCAAGTGGTGCTGCAGTTGGTGGTGGAGTACTGCCGCTACCACAGCGTGCCAGGGTGGTTGGACAAGGTGAGGAAGAGAAGAGAGTGTGCGAGAGTGAGTAAGAGGCACTGCATTGAGTCAAGCGGTGCTGCAGTTGGTGGTGGAGTACTGCCGCTACCACAGCATGCCAGGGTGGTCGGACAAGGTGAGGAAGAGAAGAGAGTGTGTGAGAGTGAGTAAGAGGCACTGCATTGAGTCAAGCGGTGCTGCAGTTGGTGGTGGAGTACTGCCGCTACCACAGCATGCCAGGTTGGTCGGACAAGGGGAGGAAGAGAAGAGAGTGTGTGAGAGTGAGTAAGAGGCACTGCATTGAGTCAAGCGGTGCTGCAGTTGGTGGTGGAGTACTGCCGCTACCACAGCGTGCTAGGGTGGTCGGACAAGGTGAGGAAGAGAAGAGAGTGTGCGAGAGTGAGTAAGAGGCACTGCATTGAGTCAAGCGGTGCTGCAGTTGGTGGTGGAGTACTGCCGCTACCACAGTGTGCCAGGGTGGTCGGTCGGACAAGGTGAGGAAGAGAAGAGAGTGTGCGAGAGTGAGTAAGAGGCACTGCATTGAGTCAAGTGGTGCTGCAGTTGGTGGTGGAGAACTGCCGCTACCACAGCGTGGCAGGGTGGTCGGACAAGGTGAGGAAGAGAAGAGAGTGTGCGAGAGTGAGTAAGAGGCACTGCATTGAGTCAAGCGGTGCTGCAGTTGGTGGTGGAGTACTGCCGCTACCACAGCATGCCAGGATGGTCGGACAAGGTGAGGAAGAGAAGAGAGTGTGCGAGAGTGAGTAAGAGGCACTGCATTGAGTCAAGCGGTGCTGCAGTTGGGGGTGGAGTACTGCCGCTACCACAGCGTGCCAGGGTGGTTGGATAAGGTGAGAGTGAGATTGAGGGTGAGAGTGAGGGTGGGTGAGGGTGAGAGTGAGGGTGAGGGTGAGGGTGAGGTTGAGAGTGCTAGTTATAGTGAGAGTGAGTGAATGAAGCTGACTGGTATTACCAGGAGCTCGCTTTTTTACAAGAGCTTTGTGTGTGTGTGTGTGTGGGTGTGTGTGTGTGTGTGGACCCAGAGAGCCTGTGCAAGCTTATAGCTGCGCCTCTCCCCATCCTCCCCAACCCCTCCTCTCCCGTTGCAACCCCCTTGTCTCCCCCCTTTTCCCCCCTTCACAGGAGCGGAGGCTGTTTGACGAGAAATTCGTGCGCGTGGATCCGAGGAGGCTGTGTGAGCTGACGTCAGCGGCGGATGTGCTTCAAATGAAGCCGCTAGTGGACCTCGCTAGCAGGGCACTGGCGCGGCTGATAGAGGGCAAGTCTCCCGAGGAGATCAGAGAGACGTTTCATCTGCCAGATGACTTGACCGAGGTGCGTGAGTGTGTGGATTGGCAGTACCTGAAGCCTCAGGGAAGCCTCTGGTGGACCTCTTTTGAGGCGCCTCAAAATGCACCTCACTACACGCTGATTGGCAGTACCTGAAGCCTCAGGGAAGCCTCTGGTGGATCTCTCGAGCAGAGTGCTCGCGAGGCTGATAGAGGGCAAGTCGCCCGAGGAGATTCGGGAGACGTTTCATTTACCGGATGACTTGACAGAGGTGCGTGGTCTATAGACTCTATAGGGAGAAGGGTTGGTGTGTGGTACCTGGGAGGGAGCAAATGAAGCCCCTGGTGGACCTCACGAGCCGGGCGCTGGCACGGCTGATAGAGGGCAAGTCGCCCGAAGAGATCAGAGAGACGTTTCATTTACCGGATGACCTTACAGAGGTGCGTGGTCTATAGACTCTATAGGGAGAAGGGTTGGTGTGTGGTACCTGGGAGGGAGCAAATGAAGCCTCTGGTGGACCTTACGAGCCAGGCGCTGCCGCGGCTGATAGAGGGCAAGTCGCCTGAGGAGATCAGAGAGACGTTCCACCTTCCAGATGACCTTACAGAGGTGGGTGGGTGGGGGAGACGGGTTGGTGTGTGGTACCTGGGAGGGAGCAAGTGAAGCCGCTGGTGGACCTCACTAGCAGGGCGCTGGCGTATATTCAAGTGACTTTTCAGAATTCTCAAAAGTCACTCGAGGCTGGCGTGGCTGGTAAGTCGCCCGAGGAGATTCGGGAGATGTTTCATTTCCCGGATGACCTCACAGAGGCGCGGCTGATGACCTCACAGAGGCGCGCGCGTGGGACAAAGAGATGACTGTCCCGTTTACACCTTTCCCCCCCCTCCACCGAGGTGACTTTTGAGTCGACTCAAAAGTCACTCAGAGGCGCGTGGGACAAAGAGATGACTGTCCTGTACACCTTTTCCCCCCTCCACCGCCCCCTGCCCCCTACCTTCTCCCTGCTCTCCTGTCACATGTATGTGACCACAGGAGGAGAAGCTGGAGCCGGTACGGAGCGGCACAGACGACCCTCGCATTCGCCTGATCCCTCTTCCTCCATCCCTCCTTCCCTTCCCCCTTTCCCACCTCCTGTCCCCTGCTCCCTGTCACATGTATGTGACCACAGGAGGAGAAGCTGGAGCCGGTACGGAGCGGCACAGACAACCCACAGACTCGCCTGCTAAGATGCCTCTTTGTTACTCCTCTCCTGATCCCTCTCTCCTCCTTCCCCTTCTCCGACCCTCGCCCCTTTTCCCCTGTGACCGCAGGAGGAGAAGCTGGAGCCGGTGCGGAGCGGCACGGATGACCCTCGCATTCCTCTCCCCCACAGTCTCCCCTATCTTCACCCTCCCCCACGTGTCCCCCGGTCACCCGTTATAACGAACCGCAGGAGGAGAAGCTGGAGCCGGTGCGGAGCGGCACAGACGATCCGCGCATTCGGCTGTTGAACCGCCTTTATGCAAAGAAGAGGAAGGACCTCCTGAGGAAGAAGGTGGGTTCGTTAGTCCACCCTCAAGGAGGCATGACTATTAATTCCGTTTTCTAGTCTGACTCAAAGTCGATCACTGAACCAGCTATATGCGAAGAAGAGGAAGGACCTCCTGAGGAAGAAGGTACGTGTATGAGTCGGATAGGTCATAATATTGCCACTGACAAGCCTATAGCAGCAGAAGAATCGGCTCAAGGCATCGAGGAGAGGGGAAGTTCAGTGCATTCGCTTTGGGTGTGCTGCTCCTATCCTGTCCGTGTGTGTTTTTTTTATCTCCTTCTGCGTTGTGTTTGAAGAAGTGTTTTGAGACGTCTCAAAACACTTCTTCAAAAACGTGGCAATTGTTTTGGGTGTGCTGCTCCTCTCCTGTCCGTGTGTGTTTCCCCTAACCAGCAGGAGGACGGGAATGAGGAAGAGCAAGGAAAAGGAAAAGGAGGAGGGAAGGCTCTAAGCAATGTCTGTGGTTCGTGATTCTCTCTCTCTGCGCTTTGTTGTCTGTCTGTCAGGAGCGCACACACTCAACGAGTCACCTTCAAGAGGACGGGAATGAGGAAGAGCAAGGAAAAGGAAAAGGAGGAGGGAAGGCTCTAAGCAATGTCTGTGGTTTGTGATTGTCTCTCTCTGCGCTTTGTTGTCTGTCTGTCAGGAGCGCACACACTCGACGAGTCACCCTCAAGAGGACGGGAACGAGGAAGAGCATGGAAAAGGAAAAGGAGGAGGGAAGGCTCTAAGCAATGTCTGTGGTTCGTGATTGTCCCTCTCTGCGCTTTGTTGTCCGTCTGTCAGGAGCGCACACAGTCGACGAGTTACCCTCAAGAGGACGGGAATGAGGAAGAGTAAGGAAAAGGAAAAGGAGGAGGGAAGGCTCTAAGCAATGTCTGTGGTTTGTGATTGTCTCTCTCTGCGCTTTTTTGTCTGTCTGTCAGGAGCGCACACACTCGACGAGTCACCCTCAAGAGGACGGGAACGAGGAAGAGCATGGAAAAGGAAAAGGAGGAGGGAAGGCTCTAAGCAATGTCTGTGGTTCGTGATTGTCTCTCTCTGCGCTTTGTTTACTGTCTGTCAGGAGCACACACACTCGACGAGTCACCATCAAGAAGACGAAAGCGAGGAGGAGCAAGGAAGGGGAGGGAGGTCTCACGGTGGCGAGAGGAGAAGCAGAGAGAAGGAGGCAGGGAAGGGAGGGGAGAAGGAGATGGAGCGGAAGGGCAGGGAGAGTGGAGGGTTGAGGGAGGCGATGCACAGGCACCACCACAAGGAGCGAGTGGTGGATGAGAGATCAGTAGACGACCTTCTGTCATTCATTGATGGGGGAGGTGAGGGTCAAAAGTTTGGGCTTTGAGTTTACTCTAACGGCGATGCACAGGCACCACCACAAGGAGCAATCGGTGGATGAGCGATCGGTAGACGACCTTCTATCGTTCATCGATGGGGGACGTGAGGCTGGGATTTGACAATGCTCGGTTTGTTTCTCTCTGATTGTGTCGAAACGGAAGCTTTCTCGAGGCATGTGACATTGAGATTTTTCGAAAGTGACTTCCAAGTAGCATTTTTTACTCAGTGAATTTATCTTTCCTTCCCTGTGCAGAGAACAATGGCAAAGGCAAATCA